>PVJH01020538.1:0-40537 GCA_004026705.1 Nesogale talazaci | reverse complement strand
CAGTGTACGATATGACAAAACAATAACAATGTATAAACTATTGAGGGTTGGAGGGGAGGAGAGACCAGGGGAAGAGGGGAAGGAAAGGATAAGCCGATACTAGGGGCTAAAGGGAAAAAGGTGGATGATTGGAGAACAATAATAGAAGTGGACATGTGAGGGTGCTTGACGAGTATGCTTATTTATATATTGTGAAAAATGATGTATGAGCCCCTAATAAAATGATTGGGGAAAAAAAAAGAATTGCCTCATAGGGTTTTTCTAGGCTGAGATATTTATATATATTATATATATTTAAATCATTTTATTGAGGGCTCATACAACTCTTATCACAATCCTACATCCATCCATTGTGTCAAGCACATATGTTCATTTATTGCCATCATCACTTTCAAAACATTTTCTTTCTACTTAAACCCTTGGTATCAGCTTTTCATGTTTTCCCGTCCCTACCTTACCCACCCTCTTATAAACCCTTGATAATTTAGAAATTATTATTATTTTCTATGTCTTACACTGAATAGCTCCCACTTTTCTGTCGTCCATCCCCATTGGAGGGGGCTATAGTTAGATCATTGTGATCGGCTCCCCCACTTCACCCACTTTTCTGTCGTCCATCCCCATTGGAGGGGGCTATAGTTAGATCATTGTGATCAGCTCCCCCTATTTCCCCCCGCTTTCCCCTCCCCCTCCTGGTATGGCTATTTTCAGTATTGGTCCTAATATGTTCATCTGTCTTGGATGTCCTGTGTTTCTAGCTCTTATCTCTACCTGTGTACATGCTCTGGGCTAGACAGATTTGTAAGATAGAATTGGGGTCATGATAGTGAAGGGGAGGAAGTATTAAAGAACTAGAAGAAAGTTGTATGTTTCATTGGTGCTATATTGAACCCTGACTGGCTCGTATCCTCCCTGAGACTCTTCTGTAAGGGAATGTCCAGTTGCCTACAGATGGGCTTTGGATCTCCACTCTGCATTCCCCTCATTCACAATGATAGAATTTTTTGTTCTTTGATGCCTGATACCTGACCCCATTGACACCTCATGGTCACACAGGCATGTGTGCTTCTTCCATGTAGACTTTGTTGCTTCCCAGCCAGATGACCTCTTATTTATCTTTAAGCCTTTAAGGCCCCAGACACTATATTTTTTGATAGTGGGCACCATCAGCTTCCTTTACCTCATTTGCTTATGTACGTGTTTTGTCTTCAGTGATCATATCCGTGAGCATGATGGAATGCCAGTTTAATAGAACAAAGTGTTCTTGCACTGAGGGAGTAACTTAAGTAGAGGCCCAATGATCATCTGCTACCTTAATACTAGACATATAAATATGTACATGTAGATCATATGTAAATATATTTACATATGTACACATCTGTATTGAGACCTTTATAAATGCCCTTTGCCTCTTAGTTCTTTCCTCTATTTCTTTTTACTTTCCTCTTGTCCCACTATCATGTTCAGCGTTCATTTGGGTTTCAGTAATTTCTTTCAGTCACATTGCCTTGATCAAGTCCTACTAGGCCTGCTACACCCTCCTCACCATCAATTTTAGATCACCTGTTGTTCTCTTGTCTCTGGGTTTGTTAACACCCACTTCCTCGGTCCCCCACCCCCCCAATGTCACCCTTTCCTATATATCCCTGGAACAATTTGTCCATTGTTTTCTCCTTCAGATTGCTTATGCTGTCTATCTTATCTAGATAAACCTGCAGAGATAATAATATGCACAAAAACAAGACAGAGCAAAACAAAGTAACAAAGGAAAACAAAGCAACAACAGCAGCAGCAACAACAAAACCAACAACAAAAGAAAAACCGGTCAATAGTTCAAAGTCTGCTTGCTGACCTTTAGGAGGGTTCTCTGGTCATCTGTGGGGTGCCACACCCTGGCCCCAAAGTCCATTTTTGGTATTCCCTGGTAACTTCATTGCTCTGCTCCCCTTGCTGTACGGCTGCACGCCCCAAGGCTGCACCTTGGTGTACTGCAGTCAGAGCAGGCACAGTTCCTGCGTTGTGTCTCCATGTTGTCCCTGCAACGCTATGGGTGAGTGAGAGCCATCGTGTCTCATGTCTTGTAGTCGGAACATCCCTATGGTCCTCTTAGCACATTAGCTGCTCTGAGCAGGAATCTCGTCCTCAAGGCTTGGTGGGCCAAGATATGGTCCACTCTCTTCCTTCCCTTTTTGTTTGCTTCTGTGTGCCCTGATCAGATTCCCCCCCACCCCCTCCCTGAGCTATAGCTTCATTGCTGTCCTCTGCAGTACATTCTTCTGGGGGGGTGGTATGCCCACATAGTTGGATTGGAGCCATCCCTGCAGACCTCTATTGATTCCCTGCTTCATGGTGGTATGTTGTATTCAAATCTTGGTGCACTGGGTTGAAGTCTGGTCCTTTTTTCTCTCTCCCATGAAGATATAAACAATTCCCTCCCCTTGGGTGGCTTAGGTAGGCTGATATTCTTAAGGTAGACTGCCAGTTCTCTTCTCTTGTGGAGCCACTAATGGGTGTGAAGTGCGGGTCTTTTGATCAACAACTAACTTCTTAACTATCATACCATCAAGGGTCCATCCCCATATGCTAGGATATTTGATATTGTCCTGAAGGCCATTAAAAGTTTGTTCCTTTTAAAAATATATCTTTTGGTCTGAGCCCCCTGTGGTGTAGTGGTTGTGCGAGGGACTGTGGCCCACTGGGTTGGAGATTCAAATCCAGCAGTGCTCTCCAGGAGCAAGGCTGGGCCTCCTACTCCCACCACCCGGGGGCAGTGATGCCCACAAAACAAAACAAAAAACAAACAAACAATAAAATATATCTTTTGCCTTTTAATTCATTTTGATACTTTCTAACCAACAAGTTTACTATCTCTAACCGTTGCTATCTCCACTATGCTGCAAAAACTCTCTGATTATCTTTTCATTTCCGATAATACACCTTTTAATTCTAAAATTTCCATTTAGTTCTCCTCTATTCCCATTTCTTTGATGAGATTTCCATTTGTTTGTTCATTATTTTAGATCCTTTAAGTCTTTGACCATTTTTACATTGGTTTTTATAAAGTTATTAGTGTCTATGCCCACATTCGCATATTCTAGGAGTTGCTCTTATTGACTACATATATATTTTAAGTGGACTACAGGTTATATTTTTCTGGCAATTTTTCCACATCTAGCATTTTTTGATAGTGGATGAGACTTTGTTGACACTAAGTTATAGAGATTCTAGTTTCTGTTACTTTCTTTGGACAAGTATTTATTTTTGATCTAGCAGATAGTTAACTTTGTTGTAACTTGACAGTTGACATTTTTATTCTGTTTTCTTAGTTTTCTAGCTTTTCTTTCCATTGAGTTCCCTGAATTTTACTCCACCACATATGCACAAGTCTCAGGTTGGTCAAGCATTTGGGTGAAGCTGATGCATAAATTTAGAGACTTCCTTCATGCCTCTCATTGTCCAGGACTTGCATTCTTACAGTTTAGCTCTTTAGGAACCATTCTCTGATGCCTTAAATCAGTAAATCGAGCCATGCAGACTTTGGCATATCTCTATATCAAACACATCCAAGGAAATCTCCTTCTTTCAGTTTTTGACTCTTCACCAGTTACTGTCTACCTCAGGTTGCTTATTTGTACTTTCCCCCAGAGTACCGAAATGCTTTTTATGGGAGTGTTAACCCAGTAGAAACGACTGTCTTATTCCACACTGGTTTCTATAACTGTGTATAGCACACCATTTATACTTGTGTATATGCTAAGTCTTGCCAGCACATTTTTAATGCAATTTTTGTGGTAAAATTAGGTGCCTCAGCTTATATTCAGGTCGGCTTATACTGAACTCCTTGCCATGGGCAGATGGGATATCTATCTATGTATCTTATATCCTTCTGACCCCTTACAGGGGTTCTAGAAGCAAACAGAAAAGCAGAGAACTTCCTCTTCCCGGTTTATTTGCTGTATTTATCAGCAGTGCTCACCAGGACTATTTCACCATGCAAGTAGCATCTCTTTCTATCCTTCAGCCTCTTTCAGTATTCCCAGAATACTGACCCTGTTGTAACTCAACATAGTAAGTACATATACCATCTCTTCTGAGATTCAAGTCCCCAGCTCATGAATTTCTCTTCTGAACTTGTAAGGTACCAGCAGCTTCCAAGTATGTGGCTTCCTCAGTGGGATGAACCCCAGAACCCAGAACCCCAGAACTTCCACCTCCAAGTTTCCAGTTTGGATAACCCCAACTTCTTTCCACTGTTCCTCCAGCTGTAATACTCATAGTTGCTTCTTCTAATTTTTATCTCTGTGATACCTCAATATTTCTTTTTTGAGTCAGCACACCAGTGCTTTTGCAGCCGATTATCTGTGTACTTATATACTGGTATATTTACAGTTGTTTCTTTTCCTTATTAGACATTGACTGATAAAATACTTGATAATAGGAGTAATTGTAGGAAAAAGACCTTGGGTTCAGTTTTGTCCTTAGCCTTGCACTTACTTCTGAACTCCTTGTCATGGGCAAATAGGTTACTGTCTCATATAGTGATAATACAATAAAATTATCACCAGTGGTTTATAGTACCTGATTATCAATTAAATACTGAGCGTGGCTATATTATAGCAATAAAAACTTTACAAGGACTATTGCAGGATGACTGCTTCTAACAGCATTGAAATCTTGCACAGATAATGACAAGATCAAATATTTAAACTCTCAGATCAAATAATACTTACAGAACCAAAGTGCTTCTTTAGAACTCTTAAAACAATATCTTTCTACATATAAGGTCACTCGTAAGGAACATTAGCATTTGAATTTAATTTATTGGTTGCAGGCTTTTAAATTGAAGCCCTGGACATAAGTCTCTACCTAGGTTGACTTGTGTGGAAGTGAGGATCTTGAACCCTGAAGCACTTAATCACAGAAGTTGGGCTTGGTAACTCACTGAAGTGGAGAAGTGGACTTGGCTACCTTTGTGTTGCAGGATACTGGAGTGGGATGCTTCTGGGTACTTAATTGAAGGAACTGGGTTTACTGATATATGGAGCTTGACCCGCAGTCTTCAGGTTGAGACTTACAGTGCAGTATTCTGCTCCTTTGGGCATTTATTAGAACATCAGAAAGAACTTTATGACATGTTCCGATAAACAAGGGAACCCTGAGCATTACTTACTGGCATTACAACTTGTTACCTTCCTTAATAAACCATTCAATCATGAATTTTGTCTGTGAGTTTTGTGTAGCTCTTGCAATGGATATTAGAAACCTGAGAGGTAAAAATAGAGAAAAATAATCAAGGCAAATCAGCTCTATGATAATTTTTTTCCCCTAGACCAGGTATTTTGCAGAGAAATGCCTAGTCTCTTCAAGATCTCATCCTCTATTTCTTGCTATCCCCATCTAGCCTAGAAAAGATAGATAATACTTCATGACAATTGCAAGATATGGTTAATTTAGATATTCATAGTCCTGGGTGAACAACTATAGGATTAGGTTCTAAGAACGTTAAAAAATGGAAGAGAAAGTACAAGGGGTAACACCCCCCCCCAAAAAAAAATGGAATTTCCCCCCAAAAGCTATGTACTTAAATGTGTTTTTTTGTTGTTGTTGTTTTTTTTTTTTTGCAAAACAACCATATTGCTTTCAAAGTGCTCTCCATTCCATTAGTACGTTTGTCAAATCTGTGATTCCATTCTTGGAAACATTTTTCAAACTCATCTGTTTGGACAGCTGACAGCACCTTTCTCATTTTTTCATTTACCTCTACTATGCCTTCAAATTACTGTCCTTTCTTTGTTCCTATGCATTCACAGAAAAAAAAATTGGTATGGAGCAAAGTCACGTGCATAAGGTGCATGGGCCAAGAGAGGCATGCTATTTTTTGTTTGTCAAAAACTGGCTCACTGAGATGGCTGCGTGAGCAAGTGCATTGTGCTATTGTCATGTCTCATATATTTCTGATGTTCTTAGAAACTGAGACACTGCTTCTTTATCCCTCTCCAGGTGGGTCCACCCACATGCAGATATTCCCACACATGAGTACTAGACACGAAGACTGTTACCCATGCTACACCATGCTTCAGGAACAAATTTCATTTATCTGTTGTTAGAAAGAAATATTTCATAATATATAATTACATGTTGTTTTGTGACGAATCACTATGCTTTAATTATGTTCAGTTTGTAACAATGAAAATATGTCCTGCAGATCAGATATCTACATTCTGATTCATAACAGTAGCAAAAATTAGTTCTGAAGTAGCAGCAAAAATAATTTTATAGATGGGGGTCACCACAACATGAGGAACTGTGTTAAAGAGTCACGGCATTAGGTAGGTTGAGAACCACTGCTATAATGGTTATGGCAATAGCAGGGGAACAGTCCTTAACTGTCAGGGGGATACAATTACTGTCATGAACTGTATAGACAAAGAATAAGTCAAATGACCTGTGGAAATCTCTGGAAGTGCCTAATTGATCTCTGGGTCCCTAGGAATGACATTAATGGGAAGCTTACTAAAATATATATTTTTTTCATTTAAATAACAGAAATACTCTAGGCCTAAGCTCCACAAATTTACTTTGATTGCATGCCAGGAGGTGTCTCAGTCTCTTTTCTAGAAGATTCCATGTCTAGGTCTAAGCCAAGCCACAGACTGAGCCTCCTGACCAGAGATGGATTACCCAATAAACAAAGCCAGTACATGCTAGGGTATCAACAAAACAGGAGTGCCAGTTGTCCGAAGCAAAGTCTCGTAGATGCCAAGCAGACAGGACACATGCAAAAGCAAGCAACACAGTGGTAGGGAACTGGCAGGACCCTAAATGAAATTGATACTGGCTCTAGTGTGTGAAAATGTGCTGGTTTGAAATAAAGTTTATATAGAGCCACGAGGGCACCCACAAGCAAGGTTGTTTAATTTATGAGGCCCCTACCACTTCAACACCTTTGTTGACATCTGTCTCCTATGGCCTCTGCCTGTGTAATTGAATCTTCTTATCTTGGCTGTCCTCTAGGGAGTATTCTATTTCTTTCTCATAAACAAGAAGTGGGGGTGGATGTTGAATCCAACTCTTGACACATTCACCCAACACACAAGTAGATCCAACATGTGTGGTGACTGATTATATTTGTAGATATAACCAAGGACAGATGATATTAATAGATATCATATATTGATATTTGCATATATTGATATATTGCATATTCATGACTGCTAATCCTGCTATTTAATTCAGGAGAGCTAGTAATACCTTCTGCCATGATGGGTAAGCAACCCATGGAAACTCGAGTCCTAGATGAAGTGCAAAAGTCAGGGAATCTGAATCTGCTGACCATTGCAATACATTCAATCAAGTTACTTTTTAATTGCATAGTGCTTATGGTACAGAGCTAGGTCCTACGTTTTGCAAACATTAATACCTACAACTGTAATTTAAAAAGACATTTGGTAAACATAATTCACCAAACAATACAAAACCATATCATCTAAAAATACTGGAATGTACCCAAATTACTAAAAGAATTAATATTTATCTAACATACAAAATTTTGTTGTTTGTTGTGTGGTACACAGCGTTTGCTATTACTTTATATGTACTAATAAAGGAGGTATTTGGCACATTAAAAGAACACAGAATTCAATATTTATTTATTGTGAAAAGTACATTTTTGTCATTATATGTGTTTCTATATTTATCTTCCAAGAAAGCAACAAAGAGTGTTTATCAGAATATTAAATTTGTATTTTATTAAATATTAACACATATCTGTGTAAGGAAGTTTAACAATTCCTCATGGAAATAAATTACTCTTCATCTTAATAAAATTATATATTTTACACTTCCCTTCAGACTTGATTTCTTTTAAGAAACTGATTGATGCAAAACAAGCTTGCTCATGGAGAAGTATGTATTATTGTTATATGAATTATCTATGTACTCCTAAATATGGGAGTTGAGCAATTCAAAAACCAAATAAAATGTACATTGTAATAAATTTTGTATATAAGTTCTATGTTCATTTTATTTTCAGACTGATTGGGCATAACATCCCATTTAATTCTCTCTCATCAATGATGTTAGAGTATTCCAGGAGCATTATAATCACGTAGCTCATGAACTGCCCAAGTCTGTGCCAATCAACCCACAATGCATTTCGAGAGTGAGGACAGCAAAGAGCACTGGCTTCATGCTCTTTGAGCTCACTCTCGCTCCCCCGTCAGGTCTGAGCAGTAGTTGAAGGAACTGTGAAGACATACTGTCAAAGGACAGGAGGCTAGTTCCGGTGGTTTTAAGTAGTATTTCAAGGTGATAAACACTCAGGAAGATTGCTAAGGACTCACCAACACACATGGTATCAAAAGCAAAGGAAGTTAATTCTAACTGCCTTGTAGCTAATATTTCTTTTGACAGTCTCAGACTTGAAAATCACACTGACATACTCCAAACCAGTTTTACTTACAAATTTTAAAATATCCATTTGTATTTTTGTGTTAATGTCTAAATGAGAGTGTAGATTGTATTTCATGAGTTCTCGTTTTATATGTTTTACTTATTTACAATTACTTAGATTTATTTGCTATGGTAGGACCAAATTTAAAGAATGACGTAACTTTATGTCCAAGTAAAATGAATCAGCAGAAACCAAATAGAGTGAAAAATGAAAGCACACAGAATAAAAGAAAGGGATTTGTGAATCCAATACTTTGAGTAGAAATCAACTAGATGACCACGAATTTTGTTTTGTTTTTTAAAGACACTTCCTAAATTCACTTCCTTTAAAATCATAATGAATCAGAAGAGAATTCTACCTTTGAGTGAGTTCAGTCATTGTACAAGTACCACTAGTAATGACATTACTAAAAGTCATATGGATTTGCATGAATGAGCAGAGAAGGGGACAGCACTGTTATCAGTGTTTACAATCCTCACATGCCTCAATTTAGCTCTCTTTTCTTGAAGAACTTGCAGCTACATAAGGTTTAGGAAAATATTCTTTGAAGTTACCTACCCCCAGACATGCCTTTTGGGCACTTATTGGGGTTACAAGCTCTGAGGAGAGAAAATTTTCAGATCTTTCAGAGATCTTTTAGACACTGAATTGACACTAGTCTTTTGGAACCACAAGTGACCCTGTGATCCTTAGGTCAAAGGTGACCAGGTGATAAATGAAATTGTGCTAAAAATCCATGTTAAAGAGGGCTCTTTTTTCATTGGTGTTTTTTGGTTCTTGTTATTTTTTCTTGTTTTGTTTTGTTTTATTTTTTGCTTTGTTTTGCTCTGTCTTTCATATTATTATCTCTGCAGGTCTATCTAGATGAGATAGGCAGGATAGACAATCTAGAGGAGAAAACATTGGGACCATCGGTTCTCAGGGGACATGGGAGTAAAGGAGGCAGGGGAAAGGAAGTGGGTGTTAACAAACCGAGGGACAGGGGAACAACAAGCAATTCAAAATCGGTGGCAAAGAGGGTGTAGGAGGCCTCGTAGATCTTGATCAAGGGATCAAAAGGAATTACTGAAACCTAAATTAAGACTGAGCATGATAGTGGGGCAAGAGGAAATAAAGGAAAAAGCTAGGAGGGAAAGAGCATTTATAGAGGTATAAATACACGCATGTATGTATGTAAATATATTTATATATGACAATGGAGAAATAAATCTATGGGTATATATATATAGGTTTAATATTAAGGTAGCAAATGGACATTGGGCTCCTGTTCAAGTATTCCCTAAATGCAAGAACACTTTGTTCTATTAAACTGGTATTCCATGATGCTCACCTTCCCTACACAATTGCTAAAGACAAAGTGAGTGGATAGCAAATGTGGCAAAGAAAGCTCATGGTGGGCTGAGCCCCGGTGGCGTACGCGGTTGAGTGTGGAACAGCAGCCTGTGGGCTTGGTGGTTCAAATACAGTGATGGGTCTCAGGAGTGGCACTGGGTAGCACCCATGACCACCAGAGGCAATGATCCCCACAAAAAAACACAAAAACAAACAAAAAACAAAAGAAAGCTCATGGTGCCAGTCTAGCAAAAGAGATAAAGTATGGGGTTTTAAAGGTTTGAAGATAAACAGGTGGCCATCTAGCTGAGAAGCAACAACAAAGCCCACATGGAAGAAGCACACCAGCCAATGTGATCATGAGATGTTGATGGCATCAGGCATCAAAGAACAAAAAAATCATAACATTGTGAATGAGGGGGAATTTGGAGTGGGAACCCAAATCCCAACTGTAGGCAATCAGATATCCACTTACAGAAGAGTTACAGGGACGAGGTCAGCTAGCCAGGGTGCACTGCAGTAACAATGAAGCATACAAGTTTTCTCTAGTTCTTTATTGCTTCCTTCCCACCAACTATCATGGTCCCAGTTCTACCTTACAAATCCGTCTAGACCAGAGGATATACATTGGTATAGATAGAAACTGGAAACAGAGGAAATCCAGGACAGATGAACCCCTCCTGACCAGTGGTGAGAGTGGCGATACTAGGAGGGTGAAGGGAAAGTGAGGTAGAAAGGAGGAACCAATTACAAGGATTTACATATACCCCCCTCCCTAAGGGATGAACAACAGAAAAGTGGGTGAAGGGAGATGTCGGACAGTGTAAGACATGACAAAATAATAATAATAATAATTTATAAATTATCAAGGGTTTTGTGAGGGAGAGGGTGAGTAGGGAGAAGAGAAAATGAGGAGCTGATACCAAGGGCTTAAGTAGACATAAAATGTTTTGAGAATGATGATGGCAACAAATGTACAAATGTCCTCAGCACAATAGATATATGTATGGATTGTGCTAAGAGTTGTATGAGCCCCCAGTAAAATTATTAAAAAAAATAAAATAGGAAAAAATAAAGTCAAGTCTTAATACCACCCCCATTCTGTCCATTAATAGAGTATTTAAATATTTTATATTACATAATTATATACCCAAGTAAATATAAAGATTTTACTCACTGAATGGGACTAGAAATTGAAGCACTTACCAAAGGTGGCCAAAGACAACAGCCTTCAGTATAGATTACACCTCACCATAAAGAACACAAAAATTCTCACAACTGAACCAATTAACAAAATCCTGAGAAAGATTAAAGTTGCCAACGATTTCATTTCACTAGAATCCACAATCAGTGCCCGTGGGAGCAGCAGTGAAGTCAACAAAGAATCTATTTCATTGTGCAAATCTGTTGTAGTATAAAAGACATCTAAAGCCAAGATGTCACTTTGAGGACTAGACTGTGCTGGACCATATACATACAAAAGTGGGCCAATGAATAGGAAGTGTGAAGAAGAATTGATGCTTCTGGATCCACATTGTTGGTGTTGATGATGGCGTTGGTCAAAAATATTGAACATACTATGGAGTGTCTGAAAAACCAAAATTTATGTCTCAAAATAAATACAGCTGGAATGTTCCTTAGAAACAAGGGGATTTAGTATGATGCTTTAAGAAAATTGAAATTACATGGGTGAGAAAAAGGCCATGAAAGTTGACCTGAGGGATTATTTAACAGCATGCTCTGCGCTTGCTCAGTGTCTTGTGCCAGTCAAATTGAAGGTGGAGAGGCAGGCTCCAAAAATTATGATTGCTTTTTGATTTTCTCAAAGACCAGGGCAATCAAGGGGATCTAGTATGTATTTTAAGAAAATTGAAAACTGCATTGGTAAGAAAAAAAAACCATGAAAGGTGAGCTGTTTAACACCATGAAAATGTACTCACTTATTCTTTGAGTGTAGCAAGGACTATCCTGTTAAGATTTAACAGGGAAATTTCCCCCGATCCACTCTACAGCTGTAGTCTTGTCTTGCTCCTCCGACATCTTTTCTGTCCTGTGAACAGAACATGATTTGGAACTGAAAAGGAACAAGATCTGAGTTCTTTAAGGATGTGGTAGAAGTTCTTCAGGGAAAGGTTCGGGAGATGGAAACGCTCTCCAGAGACCTAGAAGAAGGGTATACCAAAGAAATAATAGTTGTATATTTAGATATTTTTTGTTGAGTAAAACTTTGCTGGTTTTGTAGCGGTCCATTTTGATTTACCCTGGTATGTACAATATTTTGATTGTATTACAGCTTAATGAGGAAACCGAGTCTCCAGAAGGCTCAGTATGTAACCTACCCAACAGGAGTCCAAATTGGTTACCTTTAATTCAAAAATCATCTTCTTTCTCTGCATTCTAGATACTTATTTTTAGTTATACTTTATATTATACCTTAGTTTGTATTCTAGTTATGTTTGGGAAGATAATTCTGTGTTATCTTTCTTATACTGAAGACTATCATTCTTCCAAGAAAAAGTAAATCCTACTGTGTCCTCAGCAATTATAATTCTAGCTACCACTCTAACCTGGGTGGACAGGGGAGAAGAAAAAGTAACTGTATCTTCTTTAACCCCTGGGGCAGGTATTGATCCAGTATGCCTCCCTTTATACTGTGTAGCCCATATAAATAATTAAGGAACATTTAAGTGTGATTTTCTTAAAGGATAGAGGATATTAAGAGAGAGAGATAAACTTAGAAAGTTCACCAGCATGAGCCAGTCTGCCCTCTCAGGGGATTTCTCCATTATGCATTTTGGCCTGTCTTTATGGAATGTCAGCTCCTATCACCTAGGAATTCACCATCCATTTGTTATTCCTGCCCCAGATCTTTAAATTCCCCCTTCAAAGCCTAAGGCTGAAAGAGAAGCAGGGAACCTCTGATACAGAAGAGCTTATAGAAAACCTATTTCTTTAACCTGACTGAAGCATTTTCAGTCTCTGGTGACTCCCCCAACCAAAAAGATGTCGTCCTGACAACCTTGCTAAGAAAAACTATCTTAATGTTATAGGTGACTCCCATGAAATGTGCTTCTTGGGTCTTCCTTCACTCTGTCAGAGTGTCTTCTAAGAGTAACCCTGCCATTTGTGAGTGTCAAGGCTATTGAAATGCCATAGTTTGGAGCAGATTCATCCAGAAAATAAGCTGTTTTCTAAGAAAAAGTTAAGACAACTTGGAAGGCCTATTGACTTTTTTAGATTTCTGAGTGATCCATTTTTGACATTCAAATTTTCCTTTGATAGATTAAATGAAGCTCTACTTTGATCTTATAGGCTATGAGTGATACTCCAGGATAACTTCTTTTGAATGCTCCTAGCAGGGGCAAGGAACAGGCAAGGGAAGCAGAGAAAGAAAAATCTGGAAGATAAGTAGTAAGAATGGCAAAAGGAAAAGCAGAAATATTAGCAAAAGAGAAATGACTAGTTCTGGGTTATGTTCTTCTTCTGGCAACTTCTGTAGAGACAGAACAACAAGCTCTGGGAAAGGGCCTGCATGGTAAACACTCAGAAAGGTATGAGAAGCACAAAGAAACCACCTGCTATAGACAGCCAGGGGTAGATTGATGGTGACAGATTTTCTGGAGGTCACATACAGCTGTGCTTCCAAAAAAAGAGTAAAGCTAGTTACCTGAGACAAAAGCGCTTCCTGGCAGGGGGCAAGAATGGTCAAAGGAAGAAAGAGGATGTGAGCATGTAAGATCTTTGTTTTAGGAGTGGTCCATGTTTGGGGACCGTCTACATTCATGCTAATCTAGGGGTACAACCTTGTGGCAGATGCAACCTGGTGCCTTGCCCAAACATTCATTATCATTGTCTTTTTACATAGCAGATTCTCATTTTTCACATTGCTTCCTCTCTGGGTGTGACATGTACTCTTGTAAATAAACTTTAGCCAGGCATACAAAAGTAGAATTATTGTGTAGGACAATGGTTCTCAACCTGTGGGAATCAAGACCCTTTGGGGGGGCTGAATGACCCTTTCACAGGGGTTGCCTGAGACCACTGGAAAATACATATTCCAAAGATCTTGGAAATTGAGACACTACATTTTGATCTGTCTCCAGGTGGGTCCACCCACATGTAGATACACCCACGTATGATTACCTGGCATGAAGACTGTTACCCATGCAACACCACGCTTCAAGACAAAATTTCATTTATTTGTCATTAGAAATAAATATTTCAAAATATATAATAACCTATTGTTTTTGTGATAAACCACTATGCTTCATTAAGTACAATTTGTAACCATGAAAGTGCGTCCTGCATTTCAGATACATACATAACAATTCATGACAGTAGCAAAATGTCAGTTATGAGGTAACAACAAAGATAATTTTATGGTTGGGGGTCACCACAACATGAGGAACTGCATAAAGGGTCGCTGCTTCAGGAAGGTTGAGAACCATTGGAGTAGTACTTCTGACTAGTCTTTGTAAAGGTGTTGATGACTCTGTCTCTAGCGGTGAAGAGGGCACTACTAATCCATGGTGTGTAGTGTCAAGTTAGTAAACAAAACGTCGCCATCCATAGATCAAACACTGAGGAGAAAGGAGGCTCTGTTAATTGTGTGTGTGATATTTTTCAAAGCTGTCTTCAGAGGGAGAAGTACAGAAAGGCTGGGCTAGCTTACCCTGCTTTTACTAGGCAAAGCAGTGATAGAAGGAGATGAGCACAGGGTTTCAGAGACAAAGCTCAACACTGCCTAACAGACGTGAAAATGGCTACTTGTTCTCAGAAAGAAAGTCTCATTTTCTGTCATCGCAGCTCATATTGTCGAAAACCCAATCTAGAGTCTTTTGTCAGATAGATGGGAGACTGAATTATGATGTCAACTGAATGTCCAACCTCCAGAAGTTCAAAAACCACCAGCCAATTAATTTCCCACCCTTTAGCACACCAATTTCTGACCGATAGATCTAGAGTAATTGATACTTCTTCCCTACGAGGTCCAATCAGCATATTATCATCAATGTAATGACCCAGTACAGCAATCAAAATCCCTCCGGACCACAATCAAACTAGTATTGTTTTTAATTTAATTTAACTTAATTTCTCAGTTGTGGTTTCTTTACTTGTGATAAAAAATTTAGTGACAGCAGGGAGAGTAGATCTGAGTTATAAATTCTCAGGAAGGACTATTATGAAATACAGAGATTTCCCCACTATAGTCTGTCACTAAGCAGTTTTCTTTGGTTGTAAGACTGCTTTTCTTCTGTTTGTCATTGCACTGAGGATGTCGAAGTGGAGACCATGGGTTCAGCTCTTTAACCTTTCATGAAGCCAATGCCTGGCCCCTCCTCTCCCAGACCTATCAAAACCACATCAATCATCCACAACACTAGGTTTTTAACATTGGTCCCAAGGTATTGCTTACGACTCTTGTTTCAGCTGACTGTTTGGGTGTGGGTGTGTAAATGTATGTATTTGGTCCTTGGTGATTTCTTTCGCTTTCCTGAAAACTCAGACTTGCATTTAAAAGTGTGCTTTCTGTAATTTATCCAGGGCCTCTGTGTTTTGATTAAGTGGGTTTTGAGTAGCCTCAGCCTGCCACATTATTAGAAGAAAAGCTGCCATTGTAGACATGGATGAGATGAATTAAAAAGAAAGCAGAGCCCTGAAATAAGAATGAGAAGATATATTAGTTTCCCAAAACATAAAAATAAATAACCAAACTCACTGCCATTAATTTGATTCCAACTCACAGGGACCCTATAGAGTCCTTTGTGGATTTCTGAGACCAGAACTCTTTACAGGAGTAGAAGACTTTTCTTTCTCTGGTGGCTTTGAACTTCTGACCTTGAGGTTAGCAACCCAGTGTGTAACCAATGCACCAGCAGGACTCAAGAAGCACCAGGGAGAGAGTGGAGAAAGTGTGACACCTTTGGAAGAAAAGCCAAAAAAAGACGCATGCAGAGTCCATACTCTGGGAAATTGTCACCCGATCCTATGGAGACCCCTCTGTGGAGCATGTAGAGTACGCCTCAGAATTGTCGCATGGACAACTGGGCTACGTATATACTGACTTTCATGCCCTCTCATTGGCGAGGGTGGTTCTTGAAGGTGTTAAATCCCCAACAGTTCTGGGACACCCTCAAGGGAGCTGCACCAAAGCAGAGAGATTCTGGTGTGAGTGGGAACCTCTCAAGACCAGCTCCTCTCAGATATCAGGAAAGCTAGGAAGTGGACTAAGTAATTGACAATAACTGTTACAGAAGCTTCCCTAACTTCCAATGTGTAAACCCATACAGGGTTTCCAACACTCTAAGTCTTTACAGGAGCAGGTGGGCTCAGCTTTCTCCCTTGGAGCAACTGGGGAGTTTGAACTGCTGACCTAGAGATTATCAGTCTAGTGGCTCCCTGATACCAGGGCTGAACACTAGGGCTCCAAGAGGTCAAATCTAATTTCTGGGCCTAATTATGCTTTTCTATGCACAGTACTATGGAAGTTATAGAATTTATATCATTTGAGGAAAATAAAAATGAGAACAATATGAAACAGGGTAACAGGCTTTGGTAAACTATAGCCTGTGGACCAGATCTAGCAAGGTGCCTACTTTTGTAAAAGAAATCAAGATTAAAAATTGGCTGGAATACAGTTCTGCCCACTTATTTACATGTTGAGAACTGGACAATCTCAGTTTATGGCCGCTTTCACCCTGCAGTGGGAGAGCTGAGTAGTGCAACAAAGAATTCGAGGCTTGAAAATCCTAACATTTACTACCTGGTCTTTTCAGAAGTTGGCTGACCCTTGATTTAAAAGAATGAAATGAAGATAATTCCATGGTTGGGGTGACAGATGTGACTGCTCTAGATTTTTAAAGCTGACATGAGACGAACTATGACCAAAGTCCAGAGTAATATCTAGTACCAGTGTACTCTCTGCATTTGGAGAATTACAGTCAAATGGGTTTTGAAAACAGCAGTAAGGTCTTGAGTCTATCAGAATGAGGCCTAGGAGATTGGTGAGACCAGTGTTAGACATGAAGCTGTGAGGGCAGTTTGATTGGGAACAAGGAGAGCGTAGGAAGCAGAAATGAGTTTGGTTCAAGGAGAACGAAATGCTTAGTTTTTAAGTAAAAATGTAAGACAGGGTTGAAGAGGGAGAGGCTTACAGGAAACCTAAGGTGAAACTTGAAACTGAGGTAATGATTGGGCTTTTACTAGAATTAGGTGCACAGACAGTGTGACAGAATATTAGCTGGCAACACAGTTCAATCTGTTTCAAGTATTCTATCTAGAGGGCCACAGTCAGTTATCACCTGTATTTTGGGGGACCCAGATGAAGCAAACTGTTCAGTTTTAGCTATGTCACAGCATAGCAGGCATCTAGGCCTGTGATTATGAATTAAATTTGTTTTTATTTCCAGGCTTCTATGGCTAGGGAACTTGCCTAACTATACAAGAACAGCCAATCAGTCATTAGCACAAAAGGAGGTATCACAAATGCTACCTTTGGGGCCTGCGGCTTGTCCTTACACAGCTTGCCCTTCCTGTTTGTTAGGCCCTCCTCAGGGAATGTGCCCACGAAAGGTCAAAAGGATCGAAAGAGATTGACCAGTTCTCAGGCGCATGATTCATGTGGGGCAATCCCTGTGAGAAGAATGGCTTTACTTTTTTTCGATTCAGGGCTTTGAAAAACTGAGGTGTCTTATTGGTATGACTAGTAAGGCCTTTAGAAGAGTCTAGAAGAGAGGCTTAGGTGCCCCTCAAATTTAAAAGTAATTTTAAAATGTAATGAGACACAGCAGAGGTTTTTTGAGGTTAGCAGTAGATCTACAGTTGTTTTATGAATAAAGAACACTAGTTTGTGGGGAAAAGAGCTAGGTTTGAGTCCCAGCTTTATATCTTGCTAGGTGTGTGTTCTTAGAAAGAACACTCTTTTTTTTTTTTTTTGTCAGTGTCCTATTCTGTTAGGTGAGGATACTTTGTCATTGGAAGTAAGTGGGAAAAAGCCCTTGAAAGTGTTTTGTAAATATGCTACTAAATTATTGTTAGAATAAAACACCAGTGATCTAGAATAATAATGTATTGGTCTTATAGCTAACAGTTATTGAACACCAATTTGTGTAAGGCAATGGACTTAGTGCTTTCCATTCATTATCTTATCTAATCCACAGGGTCACCTGTCTTACTTATCTGATGTTGCTCTACTGGAAATACCACAAGTGCATGGCTTTAATGAACAGAAGCGTATTCTTTCAAAGAGCAGGCGCCAGGAAGTCTGTATGTAGGGCACAAGATCTTCTGGTTTGGAGGGAAGGGTCGTATCTCCTTCAAACAGCTGCAGGACTCCCAATTTTTAGAGATCTTTATGTGTGAAGGCATCAGTCTTCCCAGGGAAGATGCCCCTGGTGCATGCTTTGTTGGTCCTTCTTTCTTGATGGTAGTCAGGTCCCCGTGACCTTTGCTGACTTGTCGCATCCCTTTGATATGTCAAAAGATGTCAGCCAAGACACAACCAAGTTGATGACATCCTGCCTCATTAATACGACTGTCCACATTCTGCACCATTAATATCACAAAGGTGAGGATTTACAAAACATAGAACAATAACATAAGATTACAAAAAGGAAGGCAAGCATATAATACTGAGAATCATCCATGATGGCAAATATACAGGGTGGGGTCGGAGGCAGGATATAATTTATTTTAATCCATAACACTGGACATTTGATGCTGATATTGTTGTATTTTTTCCTATTTTGCAGATGAGGGCACTTAAGATAGAAATATTGTAAATAGTTTTCTTAAAGAGGTAAGGGTCCAATGTAGGATAGGGCTTAAATAAGCCCAGCGGCATATTCAGACAGAGCCCTACATTTCTGGTCCCTTGGTCACCCAGATTTAGGTCCTGGGCCTCCAAAATTTTGCTCTTGGCACATAAGAAGGGGAACTGAATTTATGGGCTGATATATCTATCCCAACCTACCTCTAAAGAGTTTGCCTTACTCTGGTGATTTGTATCTTATTACGATGCCAAAAGCCATGCCATCAGTAGTTCAAACACCAGCAGGGTCTCCTATGGTAGACAGGTTATAGTAGAGTTTCCAAATTAAGACAAACTAGAAATAAGGAAGCAGACTGTTTCTGCAAAATTAACCTCTGAAGCCGTATGAGTAGCTGTGGAACATTTTCTCCTCTCGTGCTGGCAGTTGGGTCCCTTCAGTAGAAGGCACTGCAGACGGGCCTGGGGAAGATCCACTGCCTCAAGGAGAGGCACTAAGGATACGAAGGAAGAAAACCTTTCAGGATTTTTATTTGCTAATGGGGAATAATTCAAAATGAGAAGAAACAGCGGCAAGCATCTATTAATTTTCAGAGCATGGGATGTAAGAAATATGACCTATGAAAATTAGAAGTCATAAAAAAATGAATTGGAACACATTAAAAAAATGAATCGACCTGGTATTGGTCATTTTGAATCAGGCATTCATATGGTTTTCTATGACTACAATGACAAATTGAAAAGGAATAGCATCACAATCATCATCAAAGAGCATTTTAAAAATCTATCTCGAAGTTCAATACTGTCTGTGATAGGCTAGTATTGTTATGCCTAAAAGGAAGACTAATGAATACAACTAGCCTTTATATTTATGCACCCGGCACTAAAACCAATGATGAGAAATTGAAGAATTCTACTATCTTCTTTCGTCTGAAATTGATCAAACACACAGTCAAGATGTATTGATAGTTCCTGGTGATTAGGATGGGAGAGCTGGAAACAAAGAGACAGGAGCAGACCCTACTTAGGAGCTTGAAATGAAGCTTGGGATCACATGAGGGAATGTGGTAAGACCAATGACTTCTTCATTGCAAACACCTTTCACCAATATAAGGCAACAATACATACGAATCTCTTCAACAAAACAATCCAGAGGAATCAAATTGGCTACATCTGTAAGAAGAACCAACTGAGAAGGTTCAGATTATCTGTCAAAATAAGGTGAGGGACTAATTGTGGAACAGATTACCAATTGTTCATATATCAAATCAGACTGAAGCTCAAGAAAATTAAGCTACATCCTTGGGTCATCCAAAATACAACTTTGTGTATATCTCCACAGAATTTACAGACCACCTCAAGAAAAGATTTGCTGCATTTAACACTATAAACCAAAGACCTGATGAGTTGTGGGATGAAATCAAGAATATTACATACATGAAGAAAGCAAAAGGCCATTAAAAAGAAAGGAGAAAAAAAGATGTCAGAAGAGACTGTGAAACTTGTTCATGAATGTACAGTAGTTGAAGGTGATAGAAGCAATGATGAGGTGAAACTGCTGAACAGAAATTCTTAAAAGGCAAGCTGAGAAGACAAAGTCAAGCATTCTAATGGGATGCGTGAAAATTAAAATGGAAGAAGGCACTCAGTATTGCTCAAGCCCAAATGACTAGAGATAAACTTCAAGCTTGAATCTAAAAGAAGTCAAGATAGAATCTAGAAGGCCACTGTTTTAATTTGCAATAAGAAGTAATTGTAATAAGCAGACTGATTTCCTCATGAACAGATTTGGGAGGAAGCCAAGTGATGGTCAATAGGTTGCAGGGTGGAGTTGAAATCAGAGTGAAACAAGTTGATATGGGTCTTTATAAAAATGATAGATATAGCAAACACATGGTGCCAGATATGCTAAGTGCTATAATACATTATTGCATTTACTTTTCATAATAAATTTTGAGCAGTGTTTTTTGGTTCCCATCTTACAGGTGAAGACACTGGGAAATAGCAAGGTTTGAGTAGCATATCTGAGTCATGAACTCACCAAGCAGTAGAGCTCAGGAACTCAGCTTCACTGTGGAATGATTTGCTTCCCAGAGCTAGTGCCATGTAGGAAACATTAGCTTCCAAATCCAATGGGAAATTCAGGACCCACCTTACAACTAGTAGCAGAAGGTAGTTTATGATAATGCCCACATGAGTGAGCAATCAGGGAGGTCTGTGTGATCAGAAAGGAGAAGAGGGTTGCTATGAACCTGTAAGAGTGGGCAGGATTCAGAAAGGTGGAAACAGCAACTAGAGTGTGTATGTGCATGATGGTGTTCAAATAAAGTGACCAGATTTTAAGCAGGACGTCATTGACTGGGGAGTGAGGGGGCAGTTCTTGATTAAAAATATGGTCTATAAGGAGCAACAAAAATGTTCATAGAATGCAAGAATAGTATTGTAATATATTTATCTTAATTTTAAAATGTCATGGGGTGTTGTTAAATTGTGAAAAGGTGGGACGTCTGGTCACTTTATGTTGGAAGCATATCTGGAATAGGGAATCAGTGGAAGAAAAACTGAAAGTGAGATTGCGAGTGAGCCTCCAATGAGAACTTGGGATTTTAGTGACATCTTTGGTAAACATGGAGGGTTCCATGCTTGTCCACACTCACAACCATCATTCTGTATTGAGTGGCAGTTACAGGAGAGGGACTGAACAGGGTGGCAGAGGTCAAAAGTTGCTGAGGTTCAGTCCTTGCTTCTAAGCGTCCAGACGAGGCAGACAAGGCCAAATAAGGAGAGAACAGTCATTGTTATGTTGCTGTAATGATCATAAACAGAGTAGCTGGGGGAGCCAAGGAGGAACAATCTCCCAAGGAAGGACGAGGGGATGGTGGACACAGATTCCAGTGAGCAGTGCATCCTGCACCCTCTCTAAGCCTTCCTGTCTTCTTCAGATCTCGGCTAGTATTGGGGCTGCTCACTTGGTTAGTTCCTGGAAAAGATCAAGGACTTAGACCCTGTTTTAGAGGGTGATGAGGTGGCCTAGGGGTGGAAGGTAGGAGAATAAAGCTGAAACAAGATCAGAAGTAGAGAGTGGCATCTCTGAGTCTCTATAAATGTCCATTGAATGGGAAGGGCCGAGGGTGGGAAGACCTAGAGTGCCTGGGCATAGAGGCGAGTGATGTACTAGAAATACAGACAAGAGCTCCCACACACGGCAGCCAGAGCAGTCAATCCCTCAGGAGCAGCAATGGGACTAGCGACACCATGAGGGTAGGGCGAAGGTGGGCAGAGAGGACAGAGAAAGGGGGAACTGCTCACAATGATTGATATATAACCCCCACCTGCACCCCCCAACCAGAGGGAGCAACAACAGAGACATGGCTGAAGGGAGACAGTGGTCTGTGTAAGATATGAAATAATTATAATATATCAAGGGGTCACAAGGGTGGGAGGGTGAAGGAGGAACAAAATGAGGAGCTGAGACCAAATGCTCAAGTAGAAAGAAAATGTTTTGAAAAGGATGATGACAACATATGAACAAATGTGCTTGACACAATGGATGGATGGATTTTCATAAGAGCTGTAAAAACCCCTAATAAAATGACTTATTAAATTAAAAAAAAAAGAAATGGAAGGTTCTTTCACTCATTCACTCACTCACTCACTCACTCACTCACTCACTCACTCACTCACTCACCAACACTGCTGTGGCACCTCTAGATGCTGGGCATAGTGTGATATGGTGAGGGGCACAAAGGTCCATGACCATTCTTGATGTCTCCCTCCAGGATAAACCAGTTTCGGTGATTCCTGGTGACCCCCTGGGTGGCTCTGTAACATTTTTAAGACTGTGGCCTTCTGGAAGCAGATCTTGGGACCTTTGCTTTCAGGCACCTCTAGGTGGTTTTGAACTGCCATCCCTTTAATTAGTAGTCAAGCACGTAACCTTTTGCACCACCCAGGGACTCCTTCCTTTGCCCAGCAGGGGTTACCAATCCAGAAGGAGTATCAGACCAGACTGTAGGCACCCCCTGCTTGGGAGTGGGCCCACATATTGTCCTTTTATCATCATTGTTGTTCATGCGCTTGCTTGAGTGAGCAGGGTGATGGACACATGAAACACTCGTGCAT
Organism: Nesogale talazaci; assembly: GCA_004026705.1. Taxonomy (NCBI): domain Eukaryota; kingdom Metazoa; phylum Chordata; class Mammalia; order Afrosoricida; family Tenrecidae; genus Nesogale; species Nesogale talazaci. The sequence goes on along the minus strand of PVJH01020538.1, from coordinate 17,864 downwards.
TGTCTGTTCACAGAATCAATCAATCAACGAGCATATAAATCATTTTCATATAGGACAGAGACAAATGAGAAACAAAGTTGAGTTCAGAGAGAGCCAGGGTCAGCTCTGATGTTGAGAACTGGAGAGTTCTGAGCTAGCTATGTGCCAGGTGGTGACCTGTCCACCTTGGGGTGCGGCCGGGAGAGGGAACAGGCTGCAGTTTTCCTGGCTACCTGCCCTTCCCTCCGCTCATCCCCCCTCCCTTTCCTGACCAAGTGGTCTGGGATTGAAAATCAGCCTGGGCAGCGCCAGCAGAGCTTTGTAGACGAGATTAAAAGCAAATCAAAGAAGAAAAATTGTGGCTCGGTTTATGTCTTCCTAATTAAAACCCCGCCAGTCTCCCTTCTTTTTCTTTCCAGCTAATGTTACACTAACGAGCTGAGTTTAGTGGCATTTATGTAGATAAAAGTCCCAATGATTGATCTCAATGGCTTGTTAAAATTAGTTTCAGTCCACCATATTGATTTAATTCCATTGCTTGAAAGTGCTAATTAATAATGATAATAAAAGTGTCTCGGCCCATTATTATCAGTGGGCAGGAGGAGGGTGTAAGGGGGTGGGGAGGGATCTCTGGTTTTTAGTGTCACTTACTCTAAGGGTGGCCTCTGAAAGCTGGTTGCGGAAACAGGAGGCGGGGGGTGGGAGGGATAGGGATGGTTTCACCTTCTGGGTGACCTGCTAAGTTCCTTTGGTGTTGCTGGAAGCTGCTGGGGGAGATAAAGGAATGGCAGGCTTATAGCTTCTAGGTAAGCAATGTACCTACCCTGCTGGCCCTCTAAGGCCTGTCAGCTTCCTCCAGACTCCCTCCAGAGCAAGGACTGCTTTCTTGGCTAGTTCTGGGCTAGAGGGTGTTGGACTAGGTGTGGTGGGTGGAGAGTCCCTTGTCTGAGCTACTTATTAGCAGCAGCAATCTCTCACCTGGGCATCCCAGCTCCACTCCAAAGCTGTCCAGACTCACCGCTGCAGGAAGTCTGGAGGGGAGGGAGCACTTTGGGGCAAGAAGGCCAAGCAAGAAGAGTCCAATAGAAGGGGAGGGGAGAAGCATTTTAGAGAGTAAAGAGGAAAAGTACACAAGGAAATTAAGAGGTTTTTCCCAAGTTGACTAACGACGGAAGAGTAAAAGGTGTGCCTCTTCAACTGAGATAGAGTTCTGTGGTCCCGGAAAGGATTCTGCCCACTAACCCTTAGAAAGATACGGTGTGTTTGTGCATGTGTGTGTGTGGGGTGGGGTGGGGTGGAGTGGGGGGATGTGTGGGGTGGGGTGGAGTGGGGGGATGTGTGGGAGGGTTGGAAACAGCATCTGAAAGAAAGAGTGACTATTTCAAGAAAGTGTCAAGACAGGACCCAGGTAAGGAACATCTATCCGATGCTCTTGGGAAATTATAGAAAGCAAAGGAAAATATCTCCTGCCATGTGGTCACCACTCTCCCCCACTAAACCTCAGATCCTGTTGAATTTCTCTGTAGGTCACCTGCAAGCTCTCTCTCTTTCTCATATATATATATATATATATATATATATATATATATATATATATGTATATATATAAAACCCGCCTTCATCTTACAGAGTCTATGTTTTATTAGCTACCTAAACTTTGTATGTTAGCCTATCAGGAGTCCATGTATTGTATTCTGAAGGCCAGAAAAGCTGTGAAAGGGACTCTTAGGCCCCCGAGGATGTCTTGAAGTAGGTGAGACTAGGGAGACACAGGCTAAGGACATTCAACCCTTAGAGGTGAGGGCTTAGAGATGCCCCCAGACAACCACCCTGGATCCAGGCACTCATGATGTGAAGAGGTGACAGCTTTTCTGAGGCAGGCTCTGCATTATATATTCCTATGAGCTGACTCTTCTCCAGTGTTGGGCCACTCATCTGTTAGGCAGCATTCTGTAAGGGATTCGGCTGCTGGGTTTGGCAATCCTGAACATTACAGTACCGAGTGAAATATTCCGAGTACCACCTCATGTCTATATTCCTTAGTGAAAGGCTTCGTGAAGTCCTCCCTCCCACAGAAAAGTTGAATCGAAAGCTCACACTATAGAATGCAAACTATCTATGATTTTACTCTACAGTTAACTCAAGCATAATTATATGCAATAATTATACTGTGTGGTTCTGATATTAATTACAATCCATCCTCATTAAGGAATTAGTCAAACCATGTGTTGCTGGGGGCGGGGAGGAGAAGATAGTTCTTGCTCTCATTTACTTTATATTTCTCTCTGTCTCAGTTACATAATTGCTTTCTCTGTAGTCTTGCGCTGGGAAGCTCGGTGGTGTTGTGGCTATGCATAGTGTGAGGAACTGCAAGGTCAGCACTTCAAAACCACCAGCTGCTCAGAGGCTTTCTATTCCCATAAAGAGTCACAACCTAGGTAGCTCCCAGGGACCGTTCTATCTTGTCCTATAATGCCACGATGAGTCACCATTGACTCGATGGCGGTGGATTTGGCTTTGCCGTTGGTGCCTTGGCTGGATGCACTCTCCAGTGACTTGGGCTGGGATCTTGTGTTCCTTGTATCAGGCCCCTCATTACGAAGTCCAGAAAGTTATCTGTCTCTGTCTATGCAATTCTTCAAGGTTTACTTAAAGACGCTCCTTTGGAAGGTTGCTTCCTCTAACATGATCTGTCAAATGCCAACTGCCAGCTTTGCTTTATATGGGGTTTCTATTTGAATGATCCTGGCTTTCAATTTCTCACTGCCTACTCCCAGCCTGCTGCTCCTGTATTCCGAAGAGTGCCCCGCACTGTGATAGGGTGAAGAGGTTTGAGCTCTACTCATTTTGGGGGAAAGAGTAACTTGCAGATTGAGCCCAAGCTTAGAATAGATTTCCTTTGGTAAAAAATATGGGGATCCATATGCTTCCTTGAACACTGTTAAAGCACGTTCCCTGCTTCGACTCCGGAATATCACCGTTAACCCTTTCCTACACATGTTTGGATGGGGTAAGAGTACACTTAGCTGCAGTGTGATCCTGGCATCGGAGCAGGAATCCAGCCATCTCTGGTTTTATGTAGACATTCTTCCTTATGTTCTCCAGGCTTGAGATTCAACGGGATGAGAGAGAACACCATACAGCCTTCTATCCTTTTGTGTTTCCTGCTGTTCCATTCCACCTAGCCCAACTCTTTTTTTCCCCCTTTCTTCTTGCATTTCCTACTTTGCCCTTCTCCATCCATTCATTCCAGCTTATGCTTCTCCGCTCAGGGTAGCACAGGAAACCTCTCAGGGTCTCCATATTGATTGTGGGAGGGTAAGGGAGTTGCAGACGCAGAAAGGAGTCCTTTCAGGAGATCACTGACCAGCATGTTCCTGGAAATGGGGCTTATTTTCCTTCCCATTGGGTGAAAGTTTATGGAGCAAATTAGTTTTGCATTCAATTATCTATATACATTGTGTGTGTGTGTGTGTGTGTGTGGCAACTGGTGGTGTTCTCCCCACTCTTCCCATTTTCTCCCAGGGTCCCTCTCTTCCATTCATCCTTCTTAGTGCGCCTTCTTGCATTCTGAGCTTAGGTTGTGGGATTTTGCTGCCAGTTTTGTCTTGTATGATTGGTTGCATCGAGGGCTACCTTGGTTCCTGATGGGATAGATGGGCATCTTAGATGATTTCTCGCAAGCTTTTCAGATGCCAGATACTGTTCATAATACATAATAGAATGTCATTGGCTGTCTTTTTGAATTCTATCATGCCAATTAACCTACATGTCCTTGAAATTGTGATCTTCAATTCCCAAGCCCAAGTGACTTATCCCCTCGAGATTTGGTTATAGCTAAGAAAATTTCAGAACACTGCCTCTGTGTGCTGTATAATGCACACGAATCTACTGGCAACACACACATATACACATGTAGAAATGCCCTCTGCCAAACACATCTAAGCTCATGGTTGTCTTCCCATTCATCTCCACACATCTGTTCAGCTGCTTGGCAGAGCTGGTTGTCATGCCCCAGCGTGTGAGCGGTAGGGAGTATGGTGTGCACTTTCCTCAGAAGCCTGAGTAATTACCATGCAGACCTGACCCACCGTGAGTCCAGTCTGTGTTTGGGGAGCTGGGGGACAGGGAAGCAGGAGAGGAAAAGTAGAGGGGTTGGCACCCCATCTGACAGCTGCAGAAGCTGTCACCAAAGGTGGTGCTAATGAAGGCTGATGAAAATAACCATCAACAGCCCCACTTTTAGCCTTTTGGCCGACGGCCCTGGCCGGGTGCGGCGTGTGGGCACTGTCACACACGCTGATGGGTAGTGAAAGTGGAGACAGACCTGCTGAAAAACAAATTGGCAAAATGTACCCTGAACTTAAAACGTTCATACCCTTTGACCCAGTAATTCTCCTTCTGGGAATCTGTCCTAAGAACTTAATCCCAAATCCATTTTTTAATTTTTTTTTAACCTAGGATACAAAGAGAGGTTAGTTGCAGCTTGATTTAATTAGAAAGAAGTTGAAATCAATCGATATGCTTAATTAGAGCAGAATGATCAGGTAATCTGTCGTGTGTCTTTTTAGTAGATTATTATTCAACTCTTGGAGAGGACGTGAAACAAGTTGTGATGAATATGGAATGTGCTTCTGATATGCAGAATATGGAATTGTAGCAAAATACTTTTCCAAAGTGTTCTTTGTGGAACACTACTCCGTGTCAACTATGTTTGGGAACTGCTTGATACCATATCCTCTCCCAGGACTTAGCAATGCACAGCAGCCCTGATGGCCCGGGGAAGTTATGTGACTCAACCTATTGCTTCTTGAACTCAATTCACCCCAGAGTACTGCATCCAGCCCACATATATTACCATCTTCAAGCATTTGTGTTCTGTGGACAGTCTTGGGAAATGGTGACACAGAGAGAAATAATTATGACACAGGTAATAGTTACATTAAGATATCCATCAAAATGCTAATAAAGGAATGGAAGGAAAATATGGAAAAATGCAAATAGGGACTCGGCATAGCAATGATCGTGGGATATCTATATATCTATATGCCTTCTTTTTGTATTACCTGAACTTCTTTACTGTGGGCATATGACTTTATTGAAAATCTTTATTAAGGCCACTTTCTAAGCAATATTATATTTTTGGGTAGTTTAAGTTTTAGAAGTTCTGTTCTCTGCCTAATAGATAAATGTCCATATGATCCCATTGAATATTTGATAAGTGTCTGATGACAGGCAATTATTATAGTAATGCCTAGAAGTCTTAGGAGTTAAGTGATAATGGTAGTTTCAGAGTATGAGCATGAGGTTGGGAATGGCCTAGTAGACTGGAACTAAGGAGAACCAGTGGGGAAAGTGTTGACCACAGAAGACGCGAAAGGCAGTTGCCCAAAGAAGACAATGAGGCAGTTGACAAGTATGTGAAGAAGTGTTCACCATCATTAGCCACTAGAGAGAGGTAGATAAAAACATCAATGAGATTCCACTTTTCCTCCACAAACCACAGCAAAGAGAAAACAACAAATGCTGATGATGAGATGGAGAGACCGGCACCCTCAAATGCTGCTGGAGGGACTGAAAAATGGTGCCACCAGCATGGAAAGGAGTATTGCACTTCCTCAGAAGTTGAGAATCAAAATTCCATGTGACCCTGCAATCATTGTAGTTGTTTTAAACATCAACTCATTGCCATTAAGTCAATGTCAACTCATAACACTGTACAGGTTGAGCTCGAACTGCCCCTATGAGCTTCCAGGATGTAACTGTCTGTTTCCTGAGGGGCAGCTGGTGGTTTTGAACTGCTGACTCTGCAGACCACAGTACAATATGTAACCACTACACATCAGGGCTTTTTATGGTATAGATCCAGAGAAATAAGAGCTGTGTCATGAATACTATATGCATACCTTTGCTCATTGCAGCACTATTTACAATTGCAGAAGGATGAAAAGAAATGTTTGCCCATCGGTAAAAAATACACATTGATACATACGTACCATGGACTAACACACATGTCAAAGGATGATAATAGATTCAGGAAAGACTTCCTAACAGGGATGCACCATGAGGACATCATGCTGGATGAAGTTAGTCCCTCACAAAGACAAGTGTTGTATGAACTCACTATTATAAAAAAAAATCAAGGAAACTTTCCATACTAAAGGAAACATACTTTGATGATTACCACAGTTGGGAAGGAACAAGTGGAAGGGGAAATACAAGGGCAGAGAATAGATAAGTGTTAACTTGAAGGGAAGACACTAATTACCAAGTGAGAGGTTGGTAAACAGTTAATGGATTCAAGGCAAGACGTTGGGAGGTTTGCAAAAATTAAAGCCCACTGAGGCAAATATGAATACTCACATTATCCTGTGACAGTAGTGATCTACAATTAGATTCTTAGATAGAAATGCAGGATAAACAGCTATGAGAAGGAGAGTGGGCGTATAGCCACAAATATATATACACACATATATACATATATATATATATACATTTGACAGAGGATAGTTGTATATGCATAATTATCTTTGCTGTAAATAGATCCATGAATGTGGTGGAGCATTAGGAGACAAAATAATGAAAATTTCTTAGATAGAACCACTCATTGAGGAAATGTGTTGCAGTGTCTGAGGGATCAAGAACATACTATCAGGAGACACCAAGGTTTATTGGCATAAGATAGTTCACCAAGACAATGTCAACTTTGGTGAGCAGCAATGAGGATCATAAATATGTGTGAGTAGTTGACTAAGGTTCAGTCCTTGGCCTTTCCCTGGTAGGAGGAAAGAAGAATGATGAAAATAGAAAAGCATGTGGAAACAATTAGTTTAGTGAACTTATGGACCACACAGATATCAGTATTCACACTGTGAGATTAAAGGAACTAGGTGGTGCCTGGCTGCCATGACCAGCTACTGTAAAGGCTGAGAACATTGAAAGGTCCTAGATCCAAACCAAACTCAGGGCCATTAAGTCAATTCCGACTCGTAGTGGCCCTACAGGACAGGTTAGAGCGACTCCCGTAACTCTTTACAGAGTGGTTGGTGGTTTCGAATAGCAGACCTTGAGATCCGCAGCCCCACACATTATGCACTATGGCATCAAAGATCCAGGTTTTGGATAAAGTGGGAGAAAAATGTGAAACAAAAGTGAAAGTAACAGGACATCAACAAAACAAAACAGGACACCAGGATTTCTGTTGGAACAAGACAGGTAGAATTCCTAAGATTACCCTTCAGGTCTGAAATGAAATCTGTCCCAGAGGTGAAAAACACAACAAAACCCAAACCAAAACAACCCAAACCCATTGACCCAATATCAAAGGTCAGAAGGTTCAGAAAGAAGGAAGAACAGCACAAGGAGAAAGCACAGTAGGTGAGGGTCCAATGAGGGGATTGCAAAGGAGGAGTTGAAGTAAAATGTGTTTGAACTATTCAAAGTGAAACTTAAGATCTGCTCTTTAAATCTTCACCTAATTCTCAATAAAAAGCTTAACAAGTGAATTAGGAAACATGCTGCGAAGCAGGGGCAAAGCACCATTATCTGAGGTTGAAGAAATATTAGGGTGAATAACACCGTGGAGTATAACAAATGCCTTTGCACTGCACGTTTTAAATGGATGGGTTTATATGTGAGTTATATTAATCATGACTTCACCCCATGTGTTTTAACCCCATGTGTTAGAATAGAAATTTTTCTCCAGAGGGTCCTACATGGTTAACTTTTTGGAACTAGGTTGCCCGTCTTTTTATCCAAAGTGTCTCTGTGTAAATTTGAACCATCATTTTTTATGAGTTAGGAATCAAGTCTATAAATCATTGTCTCCGTTTTACAAGTGAGTATACGGAGAGATTTAGTGACTTGCCTCTCTTCTAGGGACCACATTCCTCATCTATGCCCAGTACTGCCTACTGCTGAAGGACCTGGGTCTGTACCACATCAACAGACAATTTAGACACAAAGTCATTTCCTCTTGGGAGAGTGTGGACCTTTTCTCTTGTTTGGATAAGCTGGAACAACAGCGTCCTTTGCTTCCTCTGGCTTGTCCAAAGAAGAAAGGGATGGTGCAGACCAGAGGGAAACAAGCAGCATGAGTCCCCAGGTAAGGTTTCTGAGGGCCCAGTGGCTGACCTGGCTTCAATAACTCTTCTTATATTCTTTGATAAAATGTACCATTATCTTCATCCCAATACATCTCCTACCTCACAACCTGTTGTGGTTTAAATTATGTCCCCCAAAGATGTATGTCAACTTGTCAGGGCCATGAGTCCCACTAATGTGATTGGTCTATGTTTTTGATGTGTTGTCAATTCTAACCTCTACCTAGAGCAAGTGAGGCAGGAGTAGGTTATAGTAATGTGGTCATTACATAATCTCCTATCAACTTGTGATGGGGTAGAGTCAAGCCTGTCAACCACGCCATAGCTACTGAGGCCTCTGGGAGGGCATGGTCTTCTCCTGAGAATTCTGAGAACTCTTGTCTTCCTTCTTGGAGGTGGGACACACTTTTGATGCTTGACATTTCTGATGACAACACACATGGTGCTACATGCTGATGGAGCCAGAGTCCGGGAGCTGGAGGAGCCATGTGGAGATGCTCACCAATGTGGAGACGCTTCCACCACCACTGGATCCACAAGACCTTCCACCCACTGGCCTGTGATCTTCCTGCATTTGGCATCATCGCATGTGCTGCATGAGTCTGAAGAGGCATTTATAGACTGCTATCAGACTTATGGGCTAATATTGAATTTATGGACTTGATCTGAACTGGCTTGGGATGTTTTCTTTATATACAATTACTCTTTAATGTAAAACTCTCTCCTACACACATATGAGTGTCTATGAATTTGTTTCTGTAGTCAACCTGGACTCACACATGTAAAGAGGATTACATATCGGCTATGTTTGTTACGTACATGAGGCAGGATGCCAGTGGGGTGCATCACATTTAAGTTTTCCCTCTTGTTCTGTCTGATCACAGCTCTCCTGTAATGTGAAGGGAGATCTCCAGGCAGGGTGGCCTGTGTCACTATCTTATGAGAGAAGAGCCTGGTTTCTCCTAAGAAAGAGAAACCAGGGGTGCAGCAGCAGCTTGGGACTCAGGGCTCCTGTGCCATGAACCTACCAAACCCATGGGAAGATGCATAGCAAGACACATGGGAACACCAAGGAATGACGCATATACAGGTGCTACAAAGAGACAAGAACCTTGGGCTAGAACCACTATCTAGAGAAAGCATTTTCCTGGAACTAGTGCTCTGAATTTGGACTGCTAGCCTCCCAAACTGTGAGGGAATAACTTTCTGTTTGTTAAAGTCACCCATGTGTGTGTTTCTGTTATAGTAATAATATATAATTAAGAAACCACCTTTACTTATTTTATCTAAGAAGATAGTAAGGCATGGTTATAAGTAATTTTTTCCTGAAGACATTTTTTTTAACAGATAGCTCCCTAACTGGACTGTCAAGCCCAGCTGATGGTAGCGAGTAAGTTTAGACTTTTGCCCAGAAGTAGAGGAATGTGTAAATAAATAAAAGTGGTCAGCCTCTGGATTTTGGATGATTTGGGTGATAAGATGCTGGAGAAGCCAGAAGAAAGTAAGGTAAGGAAACAGAGGAGAAAAGCACTACATTTTATCCATATTTTTAACCCAGTGATTCTGAGGAGATGGATGCAGAGTTAGAAAGTCTTGGCTGCCATGCAGTTAAAACTCACTCCTTGCTCTTTGCTCCTCCGGGGAAATGGAGAGGACTAAATGGGCAATAGTGTCTTATAGAAAACTCCTATTTGCTTGAAGCCTATTGGTAGGTCAATTCACCCCACTCGTCTCCTTGTAGTTAGCAGCCCAACACGTGACCACTATGTGACCAGGCTCCTTCTGCTCACCCCCTCACTTCACGATGTTCCCACACTGGACTCTCATGCCCGTCTGGTCTTCATAGGTTCTGCTTTCTCACTAGTGAACTTTCTGTCTCTCCTCTATTCACCTTTCCCTTTAGCTGTTCCATTCCAAATGGGGAGCAGCACTCTAACTTGGGGCTGCCCTGAGTCTCTGCTGGGCCGATGTTGTTCCAGCAGCAAGTTCTTAATGTACTATGACTCTGACTGTCCTCAACAAACAGTAGAGTCCCTTATTCAACCAATGTCTATTACCACCCTCAGCCTTAATGACCCACAAAATAGTTTTGGAAAGCAACATACAGAATAGTAGTAATTATGCTAAAATGCCCATTAAAATCTGGAGGAGAGGATTACAGCATGGGAAAAGAATCCCACCACATGGAAAAAATTAGACTCTTTCCACTGATGCACATACACTTTGTTATTCCTTCTGCATTTGCTGTGTCTTTTCTATTGTTGTTCATTTTGCACATTGGTTTACTTTTTAATTCTTATTCACTTGTTTGATGGTATTATACTGGGTTGATTTTTTCCCGATCCTATATATTTAAAACCTTACACTTATTACTCCTGAACTTCATTGAGTGTGTTTTGGACTAAGCATCTAGGTTTTCAATATTTGTATTAATATGAAACTTGTTTTATAATTATACCACCTGGGTCATTGATGAGTGTGGCTGTGATGGCAGGGTTTTTCCAAGAAGGATGGAGAGTGGCTTCTGTCTCAGGCAATATGCTCTGGGTTGTGGCAGAAGCTCTCTTCAAGAAGGAGAACCCACATTGTGGGTGGTTAGATTGTTCATATTATAGTAAAGGAATTTTGACAATATCCTCAGTTTCTCAGGACTGAGATGCTTGAGGAAGAATAAGTATTTCAACTCCTGACTCTGCCACTCCAGAAACAAAGAGTGTCCTGAGGATGAATAGCGACCACTGAAGAACATGGCTTCTGCATGCCAGAACCCTCTTGACTTTCTCATTGATTTGGAGCCATTGTTTGGGTACTGCTTATTGTCATCATCATCATTTTTACTAATATGCTGGGTAAAGATTATGGAGACCCATGATCGTTACTTGGCCATGGAAATGGATATGAACATTTGGTAATCACTAAGTCCCTCAAGGACTTTCCTGCTATAAAATATATATAGCAGTTGTCCTGTGGTTTCATAGGGGTATTAGAAAGATAAAATAGGACTAAAGGCTGATCCTAATTATAGGTAACCAAAACTATTAGTCACAAATGAAGACTGTAGCAGTAGTAGATCTGGAGTAAGCATTTCTATGAAATAATGAGCTATCACATATTTAATCTTATAAATTCTATGTTTTCTCCTATCGTGTCACACAGATCGTTTTCTAGGCTTCTCTTCCTTTCATTCTCTCTACCACACCCAACGTGAATGCCTCGTCATGACTCACTGCTATCGTGATTCCCTGGTTTCTATGTTCTTAGCCCCTTTCATGCTTAGCACCCCACCCTGATTCTCCTCAGAGGGTCCACTCAAGATTCCACTTCCATTTGTCATTCCCTCATTTCAAAAATGTTTCTTCCTTTGGCAGGTAGGTTTTGTGTCAGTTTGGCTGGCTCAGGAGTCTCCATGATTTGGCTTAAGAATCACCCATAATCTGACTTATGCAATGTAATCAACTCCATAATGGGATCTGGTGTAGGCAGGCAAAGAGCGGTACAAAGGCGGCACAGGTCACAGTCCTGATGCAAGTGGCGGAACATTTCCTCAGAGGCACAGCCTGTTTCCTGTATAAGGGAACACAGTGGAAAAGCGTTTGTTGTTTCCACTGAGTCTGGGTATTGTATCTAGTTTGTGGACCCCATGTTCTTTGGACCTGAGAAAACAGTCTGTGGCTCACTGGTCCTGGGAGCCACCAATGACCTGTCATTAACCTGCAGCTCTCAGATTCATCCTCCCACTGGCTGCAGGCCTGTGGTGTTCCTGTCAGTTGTGGGTTGGTTCATCAGCCTCTGGGGCTACTTGAGTTGGAAGTCTGCAGGGTAACATCCAACCCACAGACTTGTAGCTTGCCTGGACTTCGACGGGACGTGCTAGCTTCTACACATGCTTGAGCTCTTTTCTTTTCAGATGTTTTCATTGCCATGAGCCCAGTCCTCTGCACCGTCCTCCCAACTGTTCCTATGTTTGAGCCTAGTGCTGCAGCCACTGTGTCAATCATCTTGTTGAGAGCATTCAAGTAATTTTTTTGCTGCTCCCAATTTTTACCAAGTATGACACCCCTCCATAGAGATTGGTCTCTACTGATGACATGTCCAAAAGATTTAAGATGGTCTGGCCATCTTTGCCTCCAGGGAGCACTCTGCCTGTACATCTTCTAAAATGGATTGCTTATTGGCTGTCTTGATTGTCTATAGTACTTTCCATATTCTTTATGAACCCCGTGATTCAAGTATATTGATTCTTCTTCATTCTTCCTTATTCTATGTCCAACTTTTGCACGCACACGAGGGGATGAAGATGTGATGGTTTGGATCAGGCACACTTTAGTCTACAAAGCAGCCTTGCTTTTCAACCCTTTATATAGGCCTCGTGCAGTCGATTGACCCAAAGCAAGGCATCATTTGATCTCTTGAATGCTGCTTCCAAGAGTATTGATTGGGGGTATAAGCAAGACAAAATCCTTGAAAAATTTAATCTTTCCTCCATTCTTAACTATGTTCAGTTGAGCTGAGTTGCTGAGTTTTTGGTCTTCTTCTTCTTTTTTTTTTTTTTTACAATGAATTACAATCCATCCTGAAGGCTGCAATCCTTGACCTTCATCAGCAAGTGCTCCAAATGTTCCTCATTTTCAGCAGTGTCAACTACATTTTGCCAGTTATTGATAAGCCTTCCTACAATCCTTATGCTACATTCTTCTTCATAGTATCCAACTTCTCTGATCCAACTGTTCTTCTTCTCAGCATACAGATTGAACAAGTATGGTGAGAGAATAAACCCTGCCACACATCTTTCCCATTTCTTCTCCCTTCGAGGCGTGTCCCATTAGCAAAGGCAGGTTCCCCTGGCTTTAACCCATTCATGTCATTATGGCCAACTCCACTTTCCTCAGTCTTCTGGACTGAGAACTATCTTTGACAATGTTCTACGTCTACTCATTAAGTCTTTAGTATCTGATAATGTTTTCATGTTACACACAAAGTTTTCAGTGATGAATTCCTCTGAAATGGGCAGTCAATTACTTCTTCATAGTCTGTTTTTAGTCAGGAAGCTCCATTTAAACCTTTTCACTTTGGTTGACCCTGCTGGCATTTGAAATACCAGTGACATAGATTTCAGTATCACAATAACTCACAAGTCACACCATACAACAAACTGACAGACAAAAGGTGGCATATAATTAATATATTATACATTCATAAACTCAATCATCACAACAGTCAGTTTCAGGGCATTTCTTTCTTTCTCATACTCATTGATGTTAACTCCCCATTTCAATCCAACCTCTCCTGCCTTGTCCCTAGGTAATTATTAATCCAGTTACCAACTCTATAGATTTTTCTATTCTGGATTTCATATACAGGATAAGCATACCAAACAAAATCAAGAAAAAGAAAATAAAACATCAATAATAATGACAAAACAAAACAGGGGAAAACCTCAATGAAAAGAAAGCAGAAAATAATAAAAACTGGAAAAAATTTAAAATGAGTCCCAAACAAGATCAAATGATAAGGTGTTACATTTTAACCTAACTCCAAGTTTACAATTTTCTCTTATCTGATAGTAAGTCTATTTAGCTCTCTCAATTGTAGCCAGAGGTTTATCTTTGTGGGGCCCTGCTAAGGGATTTTGGACTTCTGGTATTACCTATAACCTTCTACACACTGGATTTTCTGAATTTAAACTCTAACACTTTTCTGGATTTAGATTTTATTATTTATAATTCTTGGATGACACAAGCTGTTATACTTATTTCATATGGACTTTACTTAGGTAGCTGCTTGTTTTTGACAAGGCTTTCAGACTTCAGGTGCTATTCTTTCTAATAGTTGGGAACCACATGATTTCTTCATCACACTTTTCTATAGCACCCATATCTTCAGTGAGCTCTGCATGACAGGAAATGTCAAATGGCCATGTCATAAGAATGAGTTGCTCTTAATTTAGGGATATAATTAAATATGAGCCCAAGTTCATCCATACATTCCTGGTTTAAGAATGTCCCTGCTTTATTTTAGAGAGAGCATTATCATTTTACTGGAGAACATTGTAAATCATCCCCAAGAAGCATAAGGTAATTCTACTGATAGTATCAGTAATTGAGCCAGTGGTATAGAATTTAAAATACTGTTGAAAAAGAGAAATCACACACGTTTAGACCAGCTTTTTAGATCACAATGCATGAATTGCTGACTATTACAGATTGAAAATAAGTGACTGAGCACCAACATAGGGAACACTTTCACTAAAACTTTTTCTCAAGAGGCAGAACCTTGCCTGCTAGAAAAACACATGTCAATAAAAAAAAAAAAGAGAGAACATGAAGGAAGTAAAAAGGGTCAGCCCAGTCCTCCCTACATTGGGCATCTCAAAAGAAGAGATAAGAACCAAAGTCTAATGACCAACATTCCAAAATTTTGGGATAGTGAACATTTACTTGTTCTCACACTAGGGCATTTCTGTCTTAAGTCAAGTTTCTTAAATCTGCTATAGGTGAGTTTAAGGTAAAATGTAATGTGCTTAGTGGGGCTTCCAAATCAGATCCTTTTAGTATATATGGTGTTGTGCACCTCAAAAGGAGAGTCTAAAATCATAGTAGCTGTCCACAGCATTAAGCCTGGATCATCAAGATCTGGATAGAAACTAGATAAAAAGTGTCCATTTAGGAACACAATATTGAGTATATTCTCCCCTCGGGGTCTATATAAGTAATGTCAAACACGTTCACTAATAATGGGTTGCCCCGTCTGGCTTATCCACAACAGAAGTGTAGTCACCTTGACTGAGACAACTATGTCTCACCCACTTCTTGACTTGAATTTCCAGTGGGGTTCACTAATCACTCTTGTAGGATAGTTTGGTGATTTGAGGTGGATGTAGTACAATGTTACACAAGAGTCATTTTCTTGTTGTTGTTTGTGTGTTTTTTTTTTTTGCTTTTTGGGCATCACTGCTTCTGGTGGTCATGGACGCTACCCAGTGCTGCTCCTATCTATTGATCTATCTATCTATAACTGGTTTTACTTTTAGAGAATGCTTTCTAAGATACTCCTTATTACTTGGGTTGACATGCAGGGCTGTCTATATTCTGAGTCCATATTACTTTCTAGCCTATCCTGTTCATTTACAGGGATATTGTCCCATAGTCATTTTGATTCCTTTACTGTCCGAATTCCTGCTCTTGTTATTCCTTAGTCTGCCATGCATGCCTCTCACTCCCTGCACTCTGCATCTCCGCAGCACTTTAGCAGAGCATCTCCATCCTCTAGCCTCATTCCACCAATGCCCACATTATCACCTGATCTCCTTTGTCATTTTGGTATTGTTGCACTGTGTTGTGTGGCTTTCATTTTAATCCTTCAGATATATTCAAGGTCAGGAGGTTCAAAAGGCTTGTGTACAAATGGAATTCAGAGAAAATAGAGTTTGGATGGGAAGATGATCTGGCTGCTACATCTGTCACTGCATTGATTTCCTGGGTTGCTTTAGCTGATCTGGCTAGGCAGGTGTCTCCTTCCTCCTTCACTGCTGCACATGCATCCCTCCTGAAGCTTAGGACTAGGTTGAAAAGGATGAACTTCCCTATAGAGGAGGACAATCCTGGCATCAAGGATATCTATGTAGATGCACACCTTCACTAGAAACTTCAAACAAGTTCTCAAAGCACAAGCAAGGTGTGTCATCTGCACACCCAAGGTTGTTCTTAGGCTTTTTTCAAACCCAACACTGAGTTCTTTATATAGTGCACCCTATAGAATGAATACGTATAGTGAGAGGATACAACCCTGATGTAACCTTTCTTGATTTTAAACCAAGTGGTATTCCCTTGTTCTGTTCACACAACTGCCTTTTGGATCATGTATCAATTCCATATGAGCACAACAAAATGCTCTGGAGTTCCCATTCTCCTCAATGTTATCCACAGTTTGTTATGATCCACATAGTCAAATGCCTTTGCAGAGTCAATAGAACAGAAGTAAAGCTCTTTCTGGTATTCTTTGCTCAGCAGTGATATCCTTCACGATACATCGTCTTCTGAACACAGCTTAAATTTCTGAGAGCTCCTTTCAATGTGCTGCTGCAATTGTTGGTCCATTATCTTCAGTAAAGAGTTACTTGCATGAGATATTAATAATATCTTTGTTAGTATAATAGCTTTCTTCAAAATGGGCATATATGGATCTCTTCAAATGAATAGACCAGGTAGCTCTCTTGCAAATGGCTTGGTATCCAAGAATGAATGCTTCCAGTGGTCCACCAGCTTGCTGAAACATTGGTATTTTATCAATTCCTGCTGTGAGACCATCAGGTGACCAGTTCAACCTATCAAGTGCTGTGAGAGAAAGATGAAGCTATCTGCTCCAGTCAGGTGTACAGTCTGTGAAACCCTAGCGAGGGTCCCTATGAGTCAGAATTGACTCCCTGGCAGTGAATTATATGAGTTGGCATCTACTCAATGGCAGGGGTTTATTTTTTTAATATCCAGTATTTCTTATAGAGTTGGAGATAAAGAGGGAGACTATGATTTATGAAGAAAAGAGAAGGAATCCGCCTTGAACAGAGTCTTAAACCGAACCTTTAGCAAAACCCAGGGCTCAGTTTTAAATTCTGTGGGGTATTGTTTAAATAATTCAGAATTGACGATCCCCTGGTGGATAGTAAGACATAATCAATAGCGAGGTAGCAGAAGCAGGCTGCAATGAAGCTGTGTGGCACTCATTACTGTAAGGAACGATAATAACAATTATGATAATAATAATGATGATGGAGATGACGACGATGACGATGGCACTAATGATTAGGCAGCAGCCCCGGGTGGCAGAGCCCCTAACAGGTAAGCAGGGCTGGGCTCCCTTTTGCCATCCCAGGTCTAGGGTGGGCAATCCCTTGCATGTCCCACCTCCCTAAGGCACCTTGTTCAGGAGGGGCAGCTGGGGCAGCTGGCTGCAGGCCTCTGACTGGCAGAAAGGAGGGAAGTCATTTCCAGTCCCTTTGGTCTTGACTGAAAATAAAGTGAGGGTCCCTGAGTTCTCCTATAAACGGTAATGATAACACAATTATCATGCAAAACAAAAATTAAGTTTAATGGTGCAAAGCCAGGGTGTACTGGGGAGGTAATTCATATTAATTATGTTTGGATTAAAAGCTTATTTCTTTTGTTAGCATCTGCAAGTAGAAACTTAGCTGTTAAAAAAATCCGCATATAATGAGGGCCTCTGACGGAGGAGCAGTGTTGGGCTTAATGGAGCATCCCTGCTCTCTTCAAGCTCCCGGAGAACGGTAATATTTCACATTTTATGAAACACAGAAGAAATAAATTACAGGTTTAATGATAAGAACTACTTGGGCTCATAATGAAATCTGATTGGCCAGTTAATCCACCGGGGCCCTCAGATGTGAACCATCCAAAAGGGGTAAAAATGATGAAAAATGAAATTAAATGGAAAGAGCCTTCCCCGCAGCCTCCTTTGTGAAGGCTGGGGAAGTACAGGCAGCAGGAGAGAAGCCCTCAGGGCTGAGGAGAAAAATCACTTTCCCCAGGTTCAGGGAGAGCCGAACAAGCGAAGGAATGTCCCTCCTGCCTTCTCCTCAGTTTCCTGCAGAAATGAAGCGGCAGAGAGAGCTCCCTGTGGAATGAAGGAGGCGGCAGGAATGTGTGTGTGTGTGTGGGGGGGGGGGGGGGGGGGGGGGGGGGGTGGGGGGGGTGAGGGAGGAAGGTGATTTCTCTGGGTGAGAAAAACTCCAGGGACTTCCAGCAGGGGCGTCTCCCTAAGCAGAGAAGA
>PVJH01020537.1:0-40545 GCA_004026705.1 Nesogale talazaci | reverse complement strand
CTGTCTGTACTTGTACATCCTCATGTGATGGGAACATGAATAATGCCGTGATGCAAACACAGAAGAGTGGTCTCCCTCATTGCCTAGAGAGAGAAAAGAGAATTTGATGTCACCAAAGGAGTATGTTCCAATGTTCCAGACACCCCCAGCATCAAAGAGAGACAGTTCAGTAACAACCAAAAGAACAATTACTGAAGTGGCAGCTACTGATCAAGTAAGAAGAAGCCTTCCAAATTTCAATCTATCCTACATAAATGAGAAAGAACACTATTTAGGTTACATATGCTTCTCTCTACTACTTCATGTTCATTTATTGATATTTCAATCTCCTCTGTGACTTATGGGGACAATTCAACTGACTTTTCACTGCCAACCAAGTGGACATTTTACCAACAGTAATTGAGTGTGAACTCCCCTTTCCTTCGACCTACTGATCATCTGCATTTTTTTTTTTAGGGCATCACTGTCCTGGTGGTGGGAGTAGGAGTCCCATCCTTTGCCCCTGTGGCGCTGGAATTGAACCTCCATCCCAGTGGGCCGCAGTCCCCCGCACAACCACTATGCCACCGGGGCTCAGCCCCTGCATTGTTTTAAAAAATCTGCTTTTTAATAACCTTCACTTCTTACACACCACTGCCATTGCTCGACTTCTGCAAGGATTTATTCAGTGCTTCCTTTCAGATCCATTTCCACTTGGCTACTGTTTCATGTAAGCCTTTCCCAGCCACTTTCTGCAGCCCACTCCAAAGTCCCTCAATCAGCATTCTTTCTTGGGAGATCTCATCCTTCTACTTTTCCACCTAGATAAGTTGGCTAAAAACAAAACAAAACCAAACAACTGAATAATTGAGTGGAAAACTAAGGTATGAAATTACATCAGCAAACCCATGAGCAAACAGGAAGAATGGAGAAAACAGTTAGGAGACCTGCTTTATCTTGTGCCTTTTTCTGTTGCCCCATATTGTTTGTAAGCTCCTATTTCTTCCCTCCCCACACTTATTCTACTCCATCTGCCCTTGGTGTATGCAGCCGAGAATGTGATCAACGTCATTCCCCTGGAAGTCGGTTGGACTCCTTTGCCTGTGCTACTCCTTGTGACACTTGTTCTCACAACTGCTGGATTCCTCAGCAACGCCCACCGGTAGGACTCTTCCTTCATTATCCTTGCATCTTTGCATCCCAGATTCAAAATCCTGAGCACACACATCTGGATTGGACCTGCTCATTTTGCGGAGAGAGAGAATGCCAATTTTTATAGGACCCCTGGTCCCTGTTGAAACGGACATGTTGGGAAAAGAAAAATAAATGCATCTAAATAGCCAGCACCGAAATCAAAGAAAGAAAGAAACAGATAATACGGTAGAGCACCATTGCTGCTCTGAAACTCCCACCTGATAGCCACTGAGACTTCATATATGTGGATCAATTAGAAAATAATGTACCTAAAATGTTATTTGTGAGATTGGGTGTCTATGTACCTCATTCACTTTATTATTATATGTGATTCAATGATATGGATGTATTAACATTTATGTTGCTATTTTATCCATGAAAACTTGTGCAATATTTAGAGTATAGAGATTATTAAGATAAATGTATTTATATATCTTGAGGCAAACATATAAATTTATGATTCATATGAGCATATATATATATATATATACAGAACAAAAGTCCTCTTTGTAATATTATTTAACTACAAAATGTTTACTCCTATAAAGAACTCAGCATTAAAAACATGATTGTAATAGAATCCATTACAACACAAAGATAATTATGGAGAAAAGCATTTAAAATATGTAATTAGTATAATGTGTGTACATTCTGATATTTTTCCCACCTATTTTTGCATTTTTGTGATGAATATATCTAATGAAATATTTGCCATTTTAGCATTCCAAATAAGTATGATTTAGTGCTCACGTCAAGAACCATCACCGTTTCCTGTTTCCAGTTTTCTTCATCACCCCCAGAAAGTATTCAGTGTCCGTTATGCAAAAGCTATCTTTTTCATAATAGACATTAATTATATTTGGTCACAATTCATTAACAGATCGTGATCAGCTTGGAAAATCCAACTTTAAAGAAAAGGACATGGGCATTACTTATCATGGTATCCCATGGGCCAAGTTTCTGTCCCTGTTCCTCAAATTTTCTTAGCTAGCATCTACCCACTCTGATTATTTGCAATAGCCTGCTTCTTCCCTATCAAGGCTCATTCTGCCCCTTCTCCCCTGGAGCATTTCCTATCCCCTTTTATCCAAATAACTTCAACTCAATCCTCAGAGCTTTAGCTGACCCCTATGCATCCTTAAATTTGTCCATGAGGATATTCTCCCTGACAAGGCTGCTACCCTTCTGGTAGTCTTAAATATCACCATGAAAATTCCATAATGTATCTTTAGGAATAGACTTTAGCTCTACCAGCCATCCTATACTGTACTTATTTCTGTATCTCTCATCTCTTTGAAAGTAGCAACAATTTTGCTAATTACAATAGCTCCAGGATTTAACAGAAAGTCAACATAAAGCATATAGTCAAAAAATATTTATTTTATAATTGAATTAACTTAAATTCAGAAAAATGAGTTTGGATTCCAGGTCTGCTTCATATTATATACATAAAATTTGACAGGCTGTTTATCTTAAGTGCGCCTTGGTTTACGCACCTGCTAAACGGAGCCCTAGATGCCCATCCAATGGATTTGGGTTGTTGTAAAACTCAAATGAGACAATTAAACTACAGTTTTAATACAATGTTATTTCAATGCTTTGTAGGACTATTATTACAAAACATTATGTTAGAAAATTTGGTTCAGATAATTTTTGTCTTCTACTTTAATTTTTCTCATTATATTTCAGTTTGGTTGAAATTATTTTATGTATTTTAAAATTTCCATGTAACCAAATGTTGGGAATGTGCTTCCATATGCAGTTAGATGAGTGATAGAGTCAGGTATTCCTTCACCCAAGTGAACCCACTCTACAGATATTTTTCACTTAAAATATATAGATATTTTGGAGGAATTATTGCTTATCCAAACATTTTTCACTTAGAATACATAGATCTTTTTGAGCAATTATTGCTTATCCAGACATTTTCACTTAAAATAAGCAATTATTCCTTATCCATTGTGTGTGGCAAGCAGTTAACTATCTTGGAAGAAATTAGGATTCATGCAACATGATACTTCTAAAACATTTCACACTGTGTAAAAAATCCATTTGTGCCCATCCACTATCTGATACGTAATCGCAACTCCTTTGTGCATTTTTAATGCAAGCAATATACCCATTAAAATACATTTATAACATGAAGGCTATTTATTCATTACCTTTGGGCTGACTTTAAACCTAAGCTTTAAAAGCAAATATAATTTCACTTTATTGGAAATAATCTGACAAAAACAAGATAAAACCATCAGTAATAAATGCAAGGTAATACATTAAATGATGCCCCCCTCCAAAAAAAAGACAAAAAACCCCAAACCACTATTTGATAAAACTAGAAACATTTGGGCAAGGCTACAAACAAAAATGCATCTTGTTGCCAGGAAGATAGTCTAAGTGAGTGAAGCAAGGGGGCCATGGTATATTGTGTGCTGCCCTGAGTGTAGGGGATTGTGACATTTGTGGGCCTTGCGGGGGCACTGGGCAGCCTGAAGAAGGAAGGCACCATTAGTTCCTGCCAGACTGACCAGGCAGGATTTTATGTCCAATAGTTCAGCAATTGTTTTCCCTTTTCACAAGTTAATGGGCCTGCTATATGCAACTTTTTGAGATTCTAGTTGCTTTTTCCATTTATTTAAGTGGCTCAGGCCCCCAAACACATGTTTGAGTAAGATCAGCCTTCTTGCCTATCACTGGGAAAATGTCAGCCACCAACCACGGAACAAATGAGGACATAATTGAACATAACATAAGCACTGCCAAAAAATGAACCGTGTTCTAATGGTAATGGCTATGAGAAGGGTGAGATAGGTAGTATTAGCCATCCCACTCATTTACTGGACAGGGTTTTTTGTCTACTCATTTTTTAGAGGAATGTGCAACAAGAAAAACTAGAGAAAATAATAATTTGGCACTTTTGTGATCTATGGAACATACAGTGCTCAATTAAATTTTTTTGGCTCTGCAGGTTAGCGGGATGCTGCCTGTCCAAGATGCTACATTAGAGGGGACTGCAGGTGCCATATTTCAATACACAATCCATGCAATATCACTGAAAAATAGGTGCTACTCTAGCGTACCACAAAAATTCTAAGGAGCAATCATAGCCCCAAACCACAATGATGATTCATAGTCACTCCCTGTGGTGTTCCTAGACTATCCTGCTTACAAGAGTAAAGCACCCTGGAAGGACTGGGGGTTTCTAACTGTGGCATGGGCAACACAGCCTGAGGCATAACATTTCCACCATCACCACTTCAAAAGGGCAATAACATTTGAATAATTTGCCTACAATCACACATCATGTTAATGGTGAATTCTTAACCCTGAGTGGTTTTTTGTTTTTTTTTTAAATTTCAGAGCGTCCGGTCTGCCTCTGATGGCAATCCTGGCCTTTATATGTGTGGGCAGGGAAATTTCACTGAGAGAACGGCACGTATTGTCACAATAGAGGTCTATGAATAAACTACTTCCAAGGAGCTATCATGAGGTGCTGGAGAAGACAAATGTACTTCCTCACTGTTCCAAAAAGCTGACATTTAAGATCTCATTTCAAGATGGTTATAGAGCTTTGGTTGCTTGGTGGTAAAATGATTACAGAAATATAGAGAATTCAAACACAGCTACCGTTTTCACATGTTTTTAATGCCTTGGGTAAGCCAGGTCTTCTCTGTTCTGTAAGGTTGCTGTAAGTCTGAATTGAGTCTCTAACAACAGGCTTGGGATAGAGGTGTTGTTTGTTCTGCTTTTGCATAGCATATATTTGTTAATGGGATTAAAAATTATTATTGGAATCGTAGCTACATCCAATTTTTCATATAGATAAATATAGATATTGATGGTTACATAGCAGGAAAATTTTTCCAGTTCTACAGCTATTCTCACATCCTATCCCTTGGTAAGTTGTCCAAGACGAGAGGAAAAAGCAGACAAATTTATATAGAGTTTCAATATTCTTCTGACCGGAAGGAGCTTAAGCTGTAGATGTAACTCTTTTCTTTCAAAGTTAAACATATTTCAAATGTGTTTGATAGATTCATACAATATTTAGTGAGATTAAATTACAGAATGAATACCAGCCAATACCTTGTCTTTCCTTGCTATATGACATAGAAATGTACAGTTAGGGCATATGGGTTTAAGATCAATGCTCAAAATTTTGCAGCTGTCATCTTGACCAAAGGAATTAAAATGAATTAAATGTGTGTTTCCATATAGAACACTATCAATTTTCTAAGATAAAACTTTCCTTTAGAATAGAATAATTAGGGCTTGATCAAGAGCAATATAATCAAAAGGAATTATGTAAATCCAAATGAAGACTGAGCATAATTGTGGGACAAAGAGAAGTAAAAGGAAATAGAGGAAGGACCTGAGAGGGAAAGGTCATTTATAGAGGTCTAAATACTGGCATGTACATGTATAAATATATGCATATTTATATGCACATATATGTATAGATTTAGTATTAAGGTAGCATATGGACATTGGGCCTTCACCCAAGTACTCCCTCAATGCAAGAACAATTTGTGCTATAAAATTGGCATTCCATAATGCTCTCCATCCTGACATGATCACTGAACTTAAAGCGGGTGCATAGGCAAATGGTTAAAAAAAAACAGATGGTGTCAGTTATTAAAAGATATAGTGTCTGGGGTCTTAAAGGCTTGAAGATAAATAAGCAAGCATCTAGCTGAAAAGAAACAAAGCTCACATGGAAGAAGCCTATCAATCTGTGTGATCATGAGGTGTCAACGGGATCAGGTATCAGGCAGCAAAGAACCAAAAATCATATCATTGTGAATGAGGGGGGATGCAGAGTGGAGACCCAAAGTTCATCTATAGACAATTGGACATCCCCTTAACAGAAGGGTAGCAAGGAGAAAATGAGCCAGTTATGGTATAGTATAGTAACGATGAAACATACATCTTTCCTATAGTTCTTTGATGCTTTCTCCCCCAAAAAATCATGATCCCAATTCTACCTTACAAATCGAGCTAGACCAGAGGATGTTCACTGGTACAAACAAGAACTGGAAACACAAGGAATCCAGTACAGATAAACCCCTCAAGACTAATAAAGAGAGTTGCGATACCAGGAAGGGAAGGGAAAGGGAAGGGTGAACAGATCACAAGGATCTACATTTAACCTCCTCCCTGGAAGACAGACAACAGAAAAGGGGTGAAGGGAGATGTCAGTTAGCATAATACATGGCAAAATAATAATAATTTACAAATTATCAATGATTTATGAGGGAGGGATGTGTGCAGGGTGAGGAATAAAGGAGGAACTGATAATGACAACAAATATACAGATGTGCTTGACACCATGGATAAATGGATGAATTGTCATAAGAGTTATATGAGCCCCCAATAAAATGATTTTTTAAGACTAGAATAATTAATCTTTCCAATGGATAGATGGGGAAAATATCAAAAAATTGTCATAGGCTGAATGCTATCAACCTAACTTTAAGGCATTGTGTTGATTATGCTCAATTTGAGACTCTTAACATCAGATTAGGTACAAGTTCTGGTTTTTTAGTTCGGCTAATAATGCCTGCCAAAAAGCAACCAACAAAACAATCATGAAAGAAAGAAAGAAAGAAAGAAAGAAAGAAAGAAAGAAAGAAAGAAAGAAAGAAAGAAAACCACATGCATTTAACCAACTTGTAAAGACAGAGGATAGAGGCACAGTAAACTGCTGGTCTCCAAGGTTTCAGACCTGTGCAGAATGTGTTGCCATAACTTTCTTCAACTGAATGCATAATGTTTCTAACATGAACTTTGGAAGCACCAAGTAAGCACTGTGCCCACAGGGTTGCATTTTTATACCACTGCCTCCTTCTGGTTGTTGGGTTTAGGGAGTAAGTTTCAACTCATGGTGTCCCTATATATTGTGGAACTAGTATGGAGGTGAGGGCCCTATGTAACCCCTTCGGGATTCCCTATTGCCATAAGGCAAGACTAAGACATGCCTTCACTCTCTGTCTCTCTTTATCCTATTCTGACACCAACTGTCCTTCCTCAGCACCCTAATTCTGTGCTGGGTTAGATAATAATTCAGTGTCATGACCACATACAACTCATAGACAACATTCACACTTAAAGGACTTTATTAAAGGAATCAACAGTGTCCCACAAGCCAGAATTATAAAACTTTAGGTATCCAGTCATTGGTCTATCACAGGGTGTCAAAAGTGCAGGGGTAATCCTTCATGGGCTATAATACTCTGAAATAAAATGAAATTAGAAAAAATTGTTATGAGGAAGAAAGCATGTAGGGAAAATCAAAGCAATCCCATCCACACAATTCCCTCATTAACCTTTTTAACTAAAGGCAAGAAAAACCACAAAATCAAAGTTGCTCATTTTCATTGAGTTTGACACCTCTGGTCTACAGCAACATCTCTCCTCAGCCAGCAACCAAGTCTCGCTCTAGTCCCCAAACTCTCATCCATGTGGTGCCTTGGCTTCTGTCTGTGCAGGTCAGGAAGCCAGCCCAGTTCTCTGCCTCACAGTTCGAGTCTCTGTGCTACTCCTCTCTTCTGTCCTCTTACTTCCATCTCTAATGTCTCAGCCTTGATCATTTCAGATAGAGACCTCTAACAAACTCCACACACTGGTACAATGGTTCTGGATTTCTCTGCTTCTGGTTCAAAAATGGCTCATCCTAATAGCCATGGGGTAGTAACTTAAACTGAAAAATCTCCCCTATTAGTGTTGCACATGCCCCGTTTGCATAATCTCACCCAATTATTTGATGAGTGTCACAGTACACGGATAGAAGAACAGTTGTTGTGCAGTATGGAGCAGTTTCACTCCATCACACACCAATTGTGAAAATAGTAGAGGACAGCCAGGTATGATCTCCTCTGGCTTCTTTATTGCTAGGAGGTGAAGGTTAGCTATGCCTACATTGTTCACCTTTCTTTAGCTTTTCTCTCCCCAAGTCTTCCTCCCACTCCACTCTACATCTACCTTGAGTTCAATAATTTAATGCAATGCCACATATAGCTCACAGGCAGTGCTAAAAAAATCAGGTGACTGAGTAGCTGAGTGAAGAGGGCATCCCAAGTAGGATCAGCACAGTTCCGCAATAAGAAGCCCGGCTTTAATCAGATCATCCTCAGTGTCCCTTGACTTCTGCCTTGGTGGACCAGGAAACTGTACTCCTGCCCTGCCTCATACTCCTGAAATCTTGATATGCCTCCTCTATTCTATCTCACAGTTCCCTTGTCTCAGCCTCTGGTCTCAGCCTGTTCCTTTACTCTGTCCCATAGTCTCCATTTCATAGTCATCAGTGCCTCTGGCCTTGGCCTCTGCTATTAAAAATGGAGATCTTGAATGTGCTTTTCCTTTCTTCTTTCCCTAATTTTAATTATTTATTTAAGAATATTTTATTGGGGACTCATGCAGCTCTTATCACAATCCATACATGTATCCATTGTGTTAAGAACATTTGTACATAGGCTGTCATCATCATTTTCAATACATTTTCTTTTTACTTGAGCCCTTGGCATCAGCTCATTCCTTCTTCCCTCCCTCATGAACCCTTGATAATGTATTATCTATCTATCTATCTATCTATCTATCTATCTATCTATCTATCTATCTATCTATCATCTATCTATCTATCTATCTATTTATCTATCTATCTATCTATTCATGTCTTCATTCACCCACTTTTCTGTTGTCCGTCCCTCTTGGAGGGGATTATATGTAGATCATTCCAATCGGTTCCTCCTTTCTCCCCCACCTTCCCCTACTCTCCTGGTATCACTACTCTCATTATTAGTTCTGAGGGGTTTATCTGTCCTGGATTCTCTGTGTTTCATCATTACTATACTGCACCCTAACTGGCTCATCTTCTCTCTGCTACCCTTCTGTAAAGGGATATCCAATTGCTTTCAGATGAACTGTGGGTCTCCACTCTGCACGCCCCTTTATTCACAATGATATGATTTTTGGTTCCTTGATGCTGATACCTGATCCCATTGACACCTCATGGTCACACGGACTGATGTGCTTCTCCCATGTGGGCTTTGTTGCTTCTAATGTAGATGGTCACTTGTTTATCTTCGAGTCTTTAAGACCCCAGGCACTATATCTTTTGATAGCTGGGCACCATCAATTTTCTTTACCATATTTGCTTATGCACATATTTTTTTTCAGATTTTGCCTGGAAGATGAGTATCATGGAATGCCAGTTTTATAGAACAAATTGTTCTTGCATTGAGGGAGTATTTGAGTAGAGGCTCAATGTCCATCTGCTACCATAATACTTGACATATAAATATATGGGCATATATCTATTTCTCTGTCGTCACATATATTTACATCTAAATTTACATATATCCATGCCTGTATAAATGTCTGTTGCCTCCTAGTACTTTCCTCTATTTCCTTTTACTTTGTTCTTGTCCGACTATCATGTTTGACCTTCATTTGGGTTTCAATAATTCCTCTCAGCTACCTTGCACTTGATCAAACCCCACCTCATCACCATTGATTTTAGATCACTTGTTAACCCTGGAAATGTGCTTTTCTTTCAATGACTCTGAAATTTCTGTGTGTTAGATGGCTCTTAAAAACAGAGTACAAGTATTCCATTGTTCTAGTCCCACAATTCCCTCTTGATCTATGTACAAGTACCACATGAACAGAATAAAATATTCTGGAATTACCATTCTTCTCAATATTATCCATAGTTATGATTCACACAGTTGAATGTTTTGATATCATCAGTAAAACACAAGTAAACATCTTTCTAGTATTCTCTGTTTTCAATCTAGATCTATCTGACATCAGCAATGATATCCCTTGCTCCATGTCTTCATCTGAATCTGGCCTAAACCTCTAGCAGCTTCCTGTTAACATACTCCTATACTATTCTTGGATGAACTGAAGTAATATTTTACTGGCATGTGGTATCAGTGATATTGTTCTATTGTTTAAGCATTCTTTCTTTGGAATGAGTACAAATAGGGATTTCTTCCAGCCAGTCAGTTGGTCAGCTAGCTGTCTTCAAATTTTCCTGCCATAGATGAATAAGAATTTCCAGTGTTCCATCAACTTCTTGAAACATTTCAATTGATGTTTCATCAATTATCTTGTTTGTTTGCTTTAATCATTTTAAAGAGGGCTCTTACAGGTCTAATTACACCCATTGTATCAAGCACATTTGTACATATGTTGCCATCATCATTTTCTTTTCTTTTTTTTTGAATCATTTTATTGGGGACCCACACAACTCTTATCATCCTCCATAAATACACCTATTATGTCAAGCACATGTGTTGCCATAATCTTTTGAAAAGCATTTTCTTTCTTCTTGAGTCCCCATTTCCACCTTCTGCCCTCCCTCTCTCCCTCATGAACCCTTGATAATTTATAAATTTATAATCACCCATGTCTTACACCCACCACTGCCTTCTTTCACCCACTTTTCTGTTGTCCATCCCCCTAGGAAGGAGTTATATGTAGATCATTGTGATCAACTCCTCCTTTCTCCCCCCACCTTCCCACCTCCCTTTACCTTCTTGGTATCTCTATTCTCATTATTGGTTTTGATTTTGACTAATGCTTTCAGTGCAGTTGTAGCTTCTTCTTTCAGAACATTAGTTCTTAATTCGATGCTAACTCCTCACATGTTGAGTACTTCTTTCCAATACAGTCACTCTGTGTATTCTTTCCCCATCTTTTTTCAATAATTCATGCATCATTCAATATTTTCTCATGGAATATTTTACCATTTCTACTCAGTGCTAGAGTTTTTCTTGAGTTCTTCCAGTTTAAGGTATTTTGAGCATGTTTATTCCTTTTACTTTTCTAATTCTAGGGCTTTGTACATTTCATTGTCATATTTGGCTTCATCTTCTTGAGCTGTCTTTTGCAAGTTTCTAATGCATTCCTTGACTTGAATTCTTTGACTGCATCATTTATTCCATTTTCTGTAGTTATTCTACCTTTAAAGTCAAGTTTCTGAGATTCTTCTGATGTCCACTTTGATCTTTTATTTTTTTCCTGTCTTTTTCATGACCTTTTCCTTTCTTCATGACTAATTTTATTGATGTTATCCCACAGCTCAGCAGGCCTTTCATTAGTGCTGAATGAGTGAAATATTTACTAGAGATGTTCCCAAAATTCAGTTGAGATATACTTGAGGTCGTATTTTGCCTTTTGTGGTCCTGTTTTAATTTTCTTCAGCTTTAACTTGAACTTACTACATACACTCAAGTATAAGCCAAGTGTTCTTTTTAGCATATTTTAATGCAGCTTTTGTGGTAAAATTGGGTGCCTCAACTGATATTTGGGTCAGCTTATACTTGAGTATATATGGTACATTAGAACAATGGATGGTCTGTTCTACAGCCAGCCCCTGGCCTGATTTTAGCTGCTTATATTGAGCTTCTCTAGTGTCTATTCCACAGATGTAGTCAATTTGTTCATTGTGGATTCTCTCTGGAAGAATCCATGTATATTGTCATCTTATCAGTTTCATTTGCTATGAATAAGTCAATAAACCAAACCCAAACTCACTGCTCTCTAGTAAATGTTGAGGCACAGTGGCTCTGAGTGGGTTTCTGAGACTAACTCTCTGAGGGAGGAGAGAGCCCAGTCTTTCTTCAACAGAACTGTTGGTGGTTGCAAACTGATTATCATGAGGACTGCAGGCCAACATGCAACACTATACCACCACATTTCCTTGCATGAGTCATTGGGCTTTACACAAGTCTATCTTGGGATCTTCATTTCCTGTTACCCAACTACTGTTCCCTGCTCTTTGTTTCTAGTTTTTACATTTCAATCACCAGTAATTATCAATGCATATGGATTGCATGTTCGATCAATTTCCAACTGAAGCTGTTGGTAGAATTCTTCAGTTTCTTCACCTATTTTGTGTTTGGTGCATACATTTGAACAAAATGGTATTCATTTGATGTCTTTGAAGGCTGATAGACATCCTATCTCAGACAGAAATGTATTTGACTGATCTTGGAATCATCCTTTTTGACAATAAGAAACCCGGCAGGAACAATGGTTACACACTGGGTTTGCCTTGTGAGCGGTGAGCGGTTAGAAACCAGAAAACGATGGAACTTTCTACTCTTGTCAAGAGGAAAAGTATTAAAAATCCATAGGTGCAGTTCTACACTATGAGTCACGATGAGTAGGCATGAGAGTTTTTGACAACTGATGCCAGGCCATACCTCTCGTTTGTGTTATCCCCAGCATAAAAATCACATGATTTTCCGATTCAAAATGGCCAATGTCAATCCATTTCATCTCACTAATGCCTAGGATCTTGATCTTTATGCATTCCATTTCACTTTGGACCGCTTCCAATTTTCCTAGATTCATACTTCACACATTCCAAGTTCTGATCATTGGCAGATTTTTAAAACTGTTTCTCTTTATTGTGTGTCATGCTCCATCAGCAAATAAAGATCCTCAAGTCTCCATTTCTACAGGCTTTATCCTACACATGACTCCATTGTGAGAAATCACTTTCTACCCAGTCATATTTCAAGTGTCTTCTAACCCAAGAGGCCCATTCTCTGACACTGTCTCCAGCAATGTTCTCCTTCCATTCCTTAGGTCTTCAGTATCTGCTGATGTTTCAAAGCTATGTATAAGGTTTTCAGCGGCTACTTCTTCTGAACTGGGGAGTTAAGTCCTACTTCTTTGTTCTTAGTCTGGAAGTTCTGCTGAAACCTCTTCACTTTGGGTGAACCTGCTGGCATTTGAAATGCTAGTGACATAGCTTCTAGCATCACTGCAATACACAAGCCTCTACAGTATGACAAATTGACAGACAAGTTGTGGATAATCTTTGTAATCATAGTACTAATCTCTATACCTTTGAATTCTATAATGTAAATTTAAAAGTTAACTAAACCATTTTATTTGTTTGTTTGTTTTGGTGACTCTGTGAGAGATGATATCCACTTACAGTCGTAACCTGAGAAATAAAATCTCTCTTAGCTTTCTTTTCATACAAATCCCAGAATATTCACTCCTCCATGCAAAACCATACATACATCTGCTTTTCCTCATTATTCTCAAAATAAATTTGTCATTATTATTTTAAAACATTTTCCAAGTAGAATTAGCATGCTACTCAGAGTCATCATCACCTTACACTCTGCCATTTAGGACAAACAAAAGTTGTTGGTTTTTTTTTTCCTTAGAACTGGAGAAAAGTAAAATAACCTTCTTTACTTCCAAGTTTTCACCCTATATGACACTGTACAGTCTATTGCCTACAATATGCTCTAAGCTTCCCTCCAATATTAATATTTCATTAAATAGTTTGCACTAGCCTTCTCTTTTCCACTTAAAATTTCATAATGTCCAAAATACACAAAGTACTGTAGCCTGGGTATTCACCATTTTTCTTAGACCTTAAGTGATTATCATCATATTCCTCACAACACTCTCTCTGATTTCATATATAAACCTTGCCAAATGGCTTCATATAACATGACCCTGACCTATCTTTGTTATTTCCACTATGCGTAGATGTTTTTTTCATTCAGACATGTTTGCAATTCTGGACGACAGTGTATACTGACATGGAGATTTATTGCCAGAAGCTCCTCAGTGGAGCCAGTGGCAGGAGATACAATTTAGTCACAATTCACATGTGTTTGAAATGAGCATTCCAAGAGAAAATGATTAATTTCTCCTCAAAACCCAAAGGATAAAATTCCATAGCACAAGCATTGCTACCTCTGCATTCCCTCAGTCTCTCCTTGGTTCATTGGCTTCTTTTCTTGACATTGTCCACACATTTTCTTGCCTCCCTGCCTCACTCCCAACCACCCAAGTGACCAACTATCGCGTTCTTATTACTTAGGAGAAAAACTTATAAAAATGATTTTACTGTCTCATTAATGCCTCCAGAAAAATGATGATATAAAGAACAACAAAAGAAAAAATACAGTGCCACTAGCTGCTCCCCACCCCAAAATAGTTTGCTTTATTCTTTCTCCCTCTACCATAAATTATGCAGTCGAGTTTCCCACATTTGGGGAAACTGCAGGGGTCAGCACATCCGGAGTGCAATGGAGAAGCCTCACCTTGGGAAAACCACCTTCGTGATCATAGTATCTCCCCTGTCAGGTAAGTATATCCAAAATAGTTTGTTAACATCCACCTCATCATATACCTTCAATCTTGTAAAAGTAGAAGCTGAAGTCCAGAAAAGCTATGTTTCTTCTCCAATGTCACTTCAACTGTGCAGTAGTGGAAGCCTAAGAAGTATGATGTTTTAGTTTCAAGAGTCAGAAATCTCCATATTGAAAGATGAGGCCAGAAGTTTCAGAATCAGGACTTCATGCTTTAAGTTTGAAATGTGGAATATTATTGCAATGTTCTTCCCTTTAATTTATTTTAAAAAACCAACATGATTAACACCTTAACTATCCTGTCCATGGAACCATGGCACCAAGCAGCTACAGATGAGAAAAGTAAGGGAATAATTGAGTCACCAACCTTTATTTTGTGCTTAAATATGCACCTCCACAGTCTTCTGCCAATGAATATACAGGCTTAATACCAGTGTTAGGCATAGATTAGATGCAACCATGAATCCTTGTTAGCCTGCAATTTTAAGAATCTGTCCCTTATATATTCTAATATACCTTACCACTACCTTCCATACAGAAAATTGATAACAATAATAGTAACTAACATCTATTAAAGATGGTAGCCTTTTATGTAAAATTCTAATCTTCCTAGCAATTTTATGAAATAACCCATTACCATCATGTCTATCCAACTCATGAAAAATATCTTGTTATTTATTAGATGTTTTTAGCTGTACATGACAACACTTAGTGATAATGGGATTCGTCAAAGTGTTCAAGCTCACATAGATCATAAGTGCTAAGACTGGAATCTGAAAGCAGCCACTCTATCTGCAAAACCTGCTGATTAACTAGCACGCATCCTTTCTTCCTTCGTTCAACATTGGAGATAGTAAGGAAATACTTTGAGGAAGTTACAGTAGCTGCCGCTCTGTACTTCAACACACTGACTCTTGAACCTCCTCTGGGAATGCAGGTTAAACATGGAGAAAGTCACAACAGAGAGGGAAGACATGTCAAGAAAGTGCTCATGCCCTTTGGGTATGGCAAAGTTTCATACTTTCAGTCAAGAGGAGACTTTAGATGCCAATGAGCTAGGTGCTGTGGAGCTCGGATTGGTTCTAATGCCTCCATTCCCTTTATAGTGAGTGGTCCTTATGAACACTAAATATTTTGAAGAACCATTTCCAATTCCTGTTTTTAAATCTTTTCTCTTGATTTATAGTTACCATATGACTTTTAAGCCTCCAGGGTCCACCACTCAGAGTCAGGTTCCTGTCTACTGCGCTCTCTCTTTCCTTTCCTCTTCCTTTCCTTTTCCTTTCCTCTTTTCCACACTGTCTCACTGGTATCGAGACAGTGGCTCACTGCTGTTCTAGAAGGCATACTATCTTGAATCTTTGCATCTTGGAATAACTTGAAGCAGCAAGACATATACAAAGGTTTTGATTTACTAGACCTTAATTTATTGAGCCATTGTGTGGCCTTGACTTAAGAAAATAGAGATAATTGGAGAAGACAATGCTTACTCCAAAGTACTAATCTCTAACAATAAAGTTTGTGCATCGTGAGAACTAGGCAGGATTAACATAGTTTTAACGTTGTGTGGCACCTAGAGAGAAACATAAGTACAATGAATTATTAGGTGTCTGGACATGTCTTTGTCTTATTTAATACTTGTAATACTTTGAGATGTAAGTAATATTACCCTCGCTTGCAAAGGATAAGAAAATCTCCAAGGTTGCACAACTAGTAAGGAGCAGAATTGATATATTTTTATTTGGCTTTATTGTCTAGCTAATCGCTTATAGACACAATTCTTTAGTGATCCCTGGGATAACATTTAGTTGATCTGGCTAGCAATCATCTAGGTCATCTCACATTTCTGCAGAAGTTGGCAGATGGTTCCCAGCTAGCCCAGAGCCTGGAAGAAAGAGTAGGTGTTCTGCTTAAAAAAATCATCACCTTGAAAATCCTATAGACGTGTTGCTCTGCAACAAGAGTTTTCATGGTCAGAATGGACATGAGAGTCACTGGACCTAGAACTAGAAAACATATCTGCACATTAGCAATAGCACTTACGGTATTAACTTCAGAGAAGCAATCTGGAGGTCCAGAAGAACAGCTCATAGTGGGCATGTTGGGAGGGAGACTTCCTCACAAAGCAAACTGCCTGGGCAAAGAGCTCTTTGAACATGAATGAAATTAGTTTTGCTCTGGGAATCTGTGAGAGAAGTTAATCTCTACCTAAATGTGGAAATGAACAACAGAGACTTGGCTGCACCCTCTGTCACTAACATGCTGTATGATTTTACTTAGCTCGTCTGCCCTTCAATTTCTTTGGCTATGAAGTGAAGATTGATGTAGAACAGAGCAGCATTGAGTTCTATGACACATACAGTTGCAGTTGCTGACTCGATTGCAGCTAGCAGCAGCAACAAATATGAAACTATCTGGGGTCTCCGCATTTCTCAAGCCTCAGCACTCATCAGAATCAGCTGGGTTGACCCTCCTGGAAATAGCTGTACATGTTCCCCTTACTCTCCCATCCAATGGCTCCACTCCTCTATGCTAACATTTCTTGTTAACATTTCTGACTTTAGTTTGTGATGTCATAACTTTCAGGACATATCACAACTAGGCATAATAGGCAAAGTAATGTCACCCTTAGCTGGTCAAAACAATTTTGTATTATCAAGTAAAGTTCTATATTGCTATAGTTATATTAACTTGGCCCTAGAGCAATGGAATAAATATTAACAAAGGCGTATATCCTTTCAGGGGTTGTGTGTTTTCTTTTCATTTTACTTACAAATAGCAGGTATTTTAACATCATGTCGAGCTACAGCTGCGTGCTAATTCATTTTTAGTTAGTGCTACCCTCTCTTCTCTTGCTTATTAAATAGCACAATTTTTAATTGATTATCACATAACCATTCTTTTAAAATGTAGGCAATAACTTTTAAATTATACACAAGATGCCAAAAAATGTACTTGAATAAAACTTTCCACATTGGCGGTGGGGGGGGGGGTTGTTGTCATCACTGACCCTTGCTCCTGGAGAGCTACTGCTGGATTTGAAACACCAGCCCAGTGTCCTGCAGTCCTGCACACAACCACTATGCCACTGGGGCTCAGGCCAAAACTTTCCACTTCTTAGCTAGCTGCTCCAGCAACATGCTTTCTTATACATCTCCATTCTGCTTTTTCAATGATATAAACCACCTAATTACTCTTATCATACATTGCATTAGGCATGCAAAACTTTTACTTCATAAAAGAAAATTCCCACCATGACCTGATCTCTCATCAGATTTGTGCAGCTGAAAAAAATCTTCCTAAACCATCATGATGAGCAGCAAGAGGACACACTCTCAAATGGTACTGTTGACTGAGAATACAATGGACAGCACCAAACTATTTTCAGATGTTATACTTGGCCCCTTTCCCAGTACCAAATATTTGCAAGAGAGATACAGAACATAATCTATTCACATATAATGATTTTCCTCTTCAAAAACTTTTGAAGTTGGTTACACTTTAATAGCCATTTGCTCTTGAAAATTGATTTTCTTTTAGAATACCATCTGTATCTATGTAAATAGGCGGCCGTGTCTTCCTATTCTTCAAACTTGAATGCTGGCTTCTTTCCATATGGTGTATTCTTACCACACTGTCAGTACCCTAGTAGAACCTGCTGTTTCTACAGTGAAGGGAAAGGAAACCAGTGAGATGAAGTGTTTTTTTTAAATTTCCTTTACGATAGCATATAACCATGTTTTACAGTGGATACAAGCATGAGTTTTGAGGTTATTCAATATATTTTCTCCATCTGGTCCCATCAGTTATAAAATCTTTGTTACTATGATGCTGCGTATCACTTAACATGGGCCTTGTAAGTATGACCTGTGTTACTCTCATCAAATAGGTGGGTAGGACAATGCAAATGTGATTAGATCACTTGATAATAATATAAACAAAGTTCATGATACTTTGGGAATTGGTCAACTTTGCCATCCCAATGGGCTTAAAATTGGTCATCCCAGAGGAAAAAAGGAGGCACATCACTATCTTCAGGAAATAAGAACCAAGATTAAAGCATATTCTTTGGATCAAAGATTCATGTGCTGGTTTCCTGGTGACCCATGAGACAGAACGCTATGATACCAGAGTGGGTGACAGATGCTAAAAAGCAGCAGCAATGGAGTATCAGCTGCAACAGAATTAGAAGAATGGCAGGAGTTGGTGTGGTCAGTTTCTCAGCCCATGGATTGAGAAAACTGAGTGCCTTTGGGCAGGAATATTGCTGTCAGAGTAGAGTGTCACTGATCACTTATTGGCAGAGTTAAAAGAGCTTTGTGACATCTTTTTCCCAAACCCAGTGGGTTATCAAACAGAGGGCTAGAGAAAAGCCTGTGTTCAGGTAAAGAGAAAGCTTTCCAATTGAAGAAATATATCCCAAGTCAAGCCTAAATTCTAATAAACCCAGCAACTGTCTCTATTTCCTGTAGGTTCTGTGGACCCATTGTCAAAAAATTATCAAATCCAATAGAAAAACAGAGAGTGCCATGGAAGGGACAATGGTATCAAAAGTGATCAAAGTCTTTGGAAGAGATAGACATAAATGCCCTGAGCTTCACAAGGCTCAGCCTGTTCACAGTGATTCTGTCTCTCCCTTGTAAAGCCAGAGGTGGGTAGACATTCTCCCCACTCCATTACTTAGCCACCATAGGCCTCTTTTTTAATCTACCACATGAGGACATCGCTACAGAGTTGTCAGGACAATGGAGCGAAATCATTTATTTAAAAATAAATGCAATATAAGACAGAAATTGCAGTCTTAAAGACTTGCAGTCTCCACATCCATGTAGAAGGGAGGTATTAATTTACAGAGAATGGTGTCTCTCAACTCTGTTAGAATTTAGCAGCTACTTTGTTTTCTGCAAAGTTGAGGATCTATGACTTTCGTGTCAATGAGCCTGGTGTGTAGGCTAGATATCTATTTCTAAACAACAACCTGAAGTGTGTAAAACCCTCTTTTGAAGAATTATATACCTAATGAAGATGAGGGGGTATGCATGCATCTCTTGTATTAGGAGACTTCAAATGGTAGGGAAAATGAAAAAAGAAGATAATGCTATTTTTCCAGGAATTTTTTGAAGCCCTTTTGAGGAACTTGAATCCTTTGTGGCATAGGGGGGAGGTTTGTTCTACCCATTTTTCTACCAACCCAAAATGCACTTGCCTTCTCCGAAGTCTGTGAGCTCTCCTCCCTGCATTTTGACTTGAATTCTCTTTGAGGATTGCTTATCACCTAATATTCCAGAGAGATGATAGATACTACTATCTAACATAAAAGAAGAAATAGTGATATTCCTATCACAAATCAGAGATGTATACAGTCATAATTATATGACTGGATTTTAGGCTTGTACTTAATTTTAATCTAAGAACAAGCTCTCCTTGATACTCACCTTCATAAAGGGATCATTGAAGAGGTGGATGATGTAGCAATGGGTGGTGATGAAACTAGATGGTGCCCAGCTATCAGAAAGAATAGCACTTGGGTCTTAAAAGCATTGTCTTCAAACAAGTACCCATCTAAGTGAGATGCCAACTAAGTCCACATCAAGCTATCTTGTGTAACCTAAGGGTTGTAAATAATGCAATCCAAATATGAAGAAGAAAGGAATAGTATCAGAATTTAAATTGTCAGCATTTGCTTTGCAGAAGGATATGGATGACAGTGGAAACTCAAAATCCATTTGAAGGACTTACACATAGATTAAACTCCCCAAGACTTTCCTCGGAATGTAGCCAGGGATATAAATAGTCTGGTCATCAGACAGAGTATTGTAGAGATGATTATACTAGATTAAAATGTAACATCTGATTTGATTGGCTAAAATGTACAATCTAATCTAATCATCTTTTTGACACATCTAAAACTCTAAAAGTTAAAAGGGGAAATACATGTGATGTAAGCCTCCAGTGAGTAATCTCTGAACATACAGCAGGTATGTGGAAAGCCTTGCTTTCATACAGAATGCATTGGAAAGTGGAATATGACTGATATGACTGGATTAAAATCTAACATATTATCATTTTATCTCCCTTTTGATCCGTTTAAAATTATTCTTTTTTTTCATATTTTCTGTTTTCTTCCCAAATGTTTTCTTCTATTTTATTTTATTATGTTAAAGTTATTGCTACCTTTTCTGACACTGTTACTGTTGTCATTGCTTGGCACATGTTTTGGTATATGAAATCCAAGATGGATGACTCTATAGGGCTGATGGATCCTAAGGCAAGAGAGGCGGGGAAGGGGGAAATAAGGAGCCATTAATAAGGAGTACAACCAAAAGGAAAATATTCTAAGAGTAATTGTGATAATGATTGTACAATAATTCTTCATATGTTGAACTTTCAAATTGTGTGATATTTGAATTATGTCCCAATAAAACCAGAAAAAGAAGTCTAACATTATAAACATTATATGTACAACGATATGCTTTAATGATTAAGATTAAATACTTTAAATACTATAAAGAGAAAAAAGAAAGGGCTATCCTTGAATGTTCACAATTGAGTTTATCTCAGTATTCTCTATAATGCAAGCTATCAGAAAGTTAAAATATCCATTGAAATGTTTCAGAAAGATGAAAAAGTACTGCAAGCACTCACTCATCTGTGCCAGGAAATTTGGAATATGGCTACTCGACCAGCTGACTGGAAGAGATCCATAACCTATTCCAAAGAAAGACGACCCAAGAGAATGCTTAAGCTATATAACGATAGCCTTGATATTCCACACAAGTAAGATTTTGTTGAAGACAATCCAACAACAATTACAGAAAGTCATTGACAGAGAGCTGCCAAAAGTTCAGGCTGGTTCAAAGAGGATGTGAAATGAGGAATATCATTGCTGATGTCTGATCAATCTTGTCTCAAAGCAGAGAATACTAGAAAGATATTTACTTTTGTTTCATTGACTATAAAAAGGCATTCAACTGTGTGGACCATAATCAACTATGGATAAACTTGAGAAGAGGGGGAATTCAAGAACATCTTATTGTGCTCTTTGGAAATTAGTACATCGATCAAGAGGGAGTTGGGCAAAATGAACAAGGGAATTCTGCTTGGTTTAAAATCAGGGAAAGTGTATGTATTAGTGTTGTAGCCTCTCACCATACATGTTCACTCTGTATGGTGAGCAAATCATCAGAGAAATTGGATTACATGAAGATGAATTTGGCATCAAAATTGGAGGAAGGCTTATTAACTACCTTCCATATGCAGACGACACAACCTTATTTGCTGAAAATCAGGAGAAATTGGAGACTTACTGAAGAAAATCAAGGATTGCAGCCTTCATTATGAATTGCACTTCAGTTTAAGGAAGACACAGATCCTCACAACTGCACTGATAGGTAACATGGGATCAGCAATTAGGCGATCAAAAGATGTGCTGCGTTGGGTCAAGCTGCTGCAGAAGACCCCTTTAGAGTCTGGAAAAGCAAGAATGTTCCTCTTAGGACTAAGGTGTCCTGATCCGAGCCATGGCATTCTCCATTGCATCATACACATGTGAGAGTTGGACATGAAGTAAGAAAGACCACCGAAGAAAAAATTCACTTGAATTGTTTTGCTGGAGACGGACACAAAAGGTGCTATGCACCACGAAAAGGGTACACTGATCGATATTGGGGGAAGGAAGGGCAGAGTGCTCCTTAGAAGCAAGGATGGTAAGACTTCATCTTACATACTTTGGATGTATTGTCAGGAGAGATCAGTCCCTGGAGACGAACATCACGTTTGGTAAAGTGTAAGGGTAGTCAAAAAGAGGAAGGTCCTCAGTGCAATGGGTTGACACAGTAGGTGCTCAGGCATAGGAACATTTGTGAGAATTGGCACAGGACCTTGCCAATTTCGTTCTCTTGTACATTGGATCCCTGAGGGTTGGGGTCAACTCAATGACATGTAGTAGAAAATACAGTATCAGAAGAAATTCTAAAGACTATATTATATTCATACTCAAAAGCAGAATATGATGCATCATAGTAAACATTGCAATTATTTGAGTAAAGAACATAAGGTTAAATAATTGCAGTAACTATAATTGCAAAGCTCAACTCAAATGCCAAAAATATAATTCAAAACCATTAATATTTCATAAAGAGTGTGAAAAAACAAAACCCTTTACTAAATTTATTAAGAAGTGTGTGTAAGAAGGGAAATTCCAAAACCCTAATCTTACAAAGCCAATGTTTTTCTTTCCTTCTGTGCTTAAAAAAAAAACTTTTTGTGTGTGGGGCTTGAAAAGTTTATAGTTGTACACTAATTGAAACTTAAATACTCACTAAAAGATGAAAAAAAAGAAAGAAATTGAATCATATAGCTAGTGAAATCACAAGCCAAAACGGTAAAAATATTTATAAAACTTAAGAAAGTACTGTATTAGGGTGACAGAAAAACAATAACTCACCAATAACTGTGCATATAAATGACCAAACTTCCTTTATTAAAGTGAAAGCAGTTTTTCTAACAATTCATTTAATAAACAAGTCAATTATATGCTATTTACAAAGGCACTATGGAAACCAAAGTTACAGAGGTTTAACAACTTGACAGCTTTAAAATATTTAAAAATAAGGACTTAATAGTCAAATGTTAGAACAGGCAAAATAGAATATCGCACGACTATTGAAATATCACATAATAAATGGTAAAATAAGTCACACAAGTCATTACTTTAATATAAGACCTAACTTCTAGTCAAAAAAAATATGTACACATGTGAGAATACAAAAAGTACTATAGTAGTATAAATTAATATTAATGAATTCTAATTAAATGTGGTTAAAACAGCAATATTTGATCAGCATAATACTAATAGATTGAGAAAACAAATATTGTACCTTATAAACAATACCCTATGTATATATATTCATAAATACAGAGTTAGTGAATTATCTAATGTAGTCTTCTAGCCAAAGTTTCTGATTCTCATCAAATGACCTTTGTCTATACAGGTCTGATAAGACTATTGGGTGAAGAAACAGATAGGGTTCATCTGTGAATAGCTGCAGATCAGATTCCCTGGATGGGTATGCTGTGGTGTATAGCATGAATTCCCTGAGAAGTAGCAATAGGGATATCATTCAACAAAAGACAGGAGTGAATGGTGTTCTGGACCTGAGATCGCTATGTGAACCTCCTGGATCCAGAAGATAACTACATTACTATGCTTACTTGAAAATAAGACAAGGTCTTATATTTCTGTTTCCTCAAGAAGACATCCTAGGGCTTATTGGGGGGGGGGGTGCTATTTTTTTTAAGTACAGTACAACAATCTTCATTTACTCAAGTATTGTTAAGACGTCTTCTTCCGAAACATCATCCTAACTCTCCAAACCCTGAAATTCCATCCTGAATTTCTTGCGCCTCTATTTCGTTTAGAACCATTGACCCCAATCTCTGACGTCATGCGATAGAGCTCTCATTCAATGAGCAGCTTTTTTCCATGTCACCTGCTCAGAGTGCATTGGCAACAACACTGTCAGTGATTCTATCCCATGAATTCTCCACCCAAATCACGACCTCTTGCAGGCTAGGCCTCACAAAGTTTCCCCGCTGATTTTTTGTCATTCTATTTTCATCGTAGTCATTAATTTCCATGCGCAAATGGTCTTCGAATGGTTTGTTTATTGCAATATTAAGAGTCTGCAAATCGGTCACGATGAAGCAGATGAGAAGGACTGCCTATCTTTGTCACCGCTCCGCGATGAAACGCATGGGTTGTGCAGATATGGCGCATAGCCACATCCATCACTCGGTCTTATTTTCAGGGAAGGACTTATAATGCACTAATGCTTAGGAATACTGCTAGGGCTTCTTTTTGGGTAGGTCTTATTTTCGGGGGAAAACTATCAGAGATGCAGCAGCTGAGCGGGAGTATAGAACAAGATTGATGAACTTCCCAATCCACGGAGCAAGTAAAGATGAGTCCACATGTGCAGGAGGCTTGCTTACAAAATAGTGTGCCTCTGAGCACTTAATTGGAGAAGTTGGACTCGCTGACCCATGGAAGGAGGGCTGAGTGGCTTTAGGCAGAAGCTTATTGGAATGGGTGCCTGCAGGTACTTAATTCAGGTAGCTGGCGGTGCTGACCAACGGAGCCTGAGCGGAATGCCTTCAGTTTGAGGCTTACAGCAGAGTGGCAATCCCGTCTGAGCATGTGTTAGCAGTGCTGAAACTTCCTAACATGTCCTGGTGCACAATGACTCAGCATTTCTCACTGGCATGACCACTTGTTAAACACTTTTATCAGGAATTTTGTCTATGAGTTTCTGTGTAGCCATTGCAATGGGTAGTAGAACTCAGATTAAATAAAAAAGTTAAACAGAGAAATTAAATTTAATTAGTTAATTAAGCATATTAGGAACTCTTAAATTCTAACTTATTGAATCTGTAAGATAAGGTTTGGGGTTTACACAAACATATCCAAATTTAAAATCAAACTAGTGAATATAAACATTCTATCATGTTTATATGTAACTTCAACTTTTTATACAAGTAGGACAATAAATGGAAAAATTAATATTTGAAATCGAATTTTATTATAAAAATACTAACAATATACCATAGGATAAAAGCTAAACTCAGTAAAGGGACTACATTATTGAAAATGAAGTGGAATTAAGCAGTTAGTCAAAATTTAATTGTTTATATTTTTTAAATCTTCCATTTTGGAGAAAGAAAATAAATACAAATTACAAAGTAATAATTTAAATAGAAGAATGAAAAGTTAATAAATGAATCTAAAATCTGATTGTAGGAGAAAATAAAATAAAGCAAACTATAAAGTAGTCAAAATTGATCTTTTTGAGATGTAAAATAAAAGACACAAATATTAGTATGAAGAATCAGAAAAGGAAAACAAGAAATTTTATCAATTAAATAGTAAGTTTGTTAATTATCTGGATTATGTCTTGTTCATCCATAATCTAATATATCCATATTCTAGGAGCTAGTAGGTGAGAAAGGTTTTCATAAATATTTATAAAATGAATGGAAATAGAAAAATTGTAAGAAGATTCTTTGAATAGTTATGTACTCATTAACTCCACAAAAGTTACAGATTAAAAGAGTTTTATGCTTAATGTTTTCAATTTTTTAAAGGTTAAATGTTTGTTTTTAATTTTTCTAGGACATAGTAAATATGGAAAATTTCCTAGTTATTTTATGAAAGTAGGAAAACTCTAATAACAAAATTTGATAAAAATAGAAAATTAAAAGAAAACAGATTATTGCATTCAAACAAAGAATAAGTTCCCTTCGGTACAGCGGGAAAACATTAATAAAGGACTAACAAACCTAATTTACAATATTAAAAGGTTAGTTCATAACATTGAAGCAGGATTTATTCCAGAAATGGAAATCTAATTGAGTGAGTGTCTGTGTCCTCTATGGTCATGAGCCTGGCTTTGGGATCTAGGCAGCTTGATTCAATTCCATGTTCTCTCACTTAGTAGCTGTCTGACTTGAGCAAGCAGTTTAACACTCTATCTCTTTGTTCCTCATCTGTTAAAAGAAAAATAACAGCACTGAACTTAAGTGGGGGAAATTGAAAAATGGTGCATTATAAGGAAAATATATTTAAAACCATTGGACACCATTTTCTCAGTGAAGAGAAACTGGCTGCATTCCTCTTGTGAACCAAACAAGGATGCCTTTTGTCATCATTTTTATTCACTATTATGCTGGAAGTCTTAGCCAGCGAGTTTTCAAGAAACAAAGAAAAATTAAAGGTGTCTATATTAGTAAGGAAGTAAAACTCTATTTTCAGGTGATAATATCCTTTCCATTGAAAATCCCAAAGATTTAACAAAAAAATTATTGGAAATCATTAAAAAATCCATTTTGCTAGCAATACACAAAAATCAATTGGATTTCTTTATATTAACAGTGCACCAAAAATAAAATCAGGAAAGTAATCCCATTTACAATAACCACCCACAAAATGAAATATTTAACAATAAATCAGAGACGCTAAAGATCTATAAAAAAGAAAATTAGAAAACTTTCCTATAAGAAGCCAAAAGAGAAAAACAATCTCATGTTGATGGGATCAGGCATCAAAAGAACCAAAACAAACAATGAGACAAACGATGAGGGGGGTTGAAATGGAGACCCAAAGTCCATCTGTAGAAAACTGGACATCCCCTCACGGAAGGGTCACAAGGAAGGGATGAGCCAGTCAGTACACAACATTCCTTTAGTTCTTTTATGTTCCACCTCCCCCCCCACCCCCCGCCTCCATCCCTCAATATCATGATCC
The DNA here is from genome assembly GCA_004026705.1 of Nesogale talazaci. Taxonomy (NCBI): domain Eukaryota; kingdom Metazoa; phylum Chordata; class Mammalia; order Afrosoricida; family Tenrecidae; genus Nesogale; species Nesogale talazaci. The sequence continues at coordinate 13,941 of PVJH01020537.1, read as the reverse complement.
CAGTTCTATCTCACAAATCTGGCTAGACCAGAGCATGTACATTGGTGTAGATAAGAGGTATCAACACAAAGAATCCAGGACAGATAACCCCCTCAGGATTATCCTCAATAATGAGAGTAGTGATACCCTGTTGGCAAGTGAAAAGTAAGTTGAGAAGTGGGAGAAAGGGGAAACTGATCACAATGAACAATGCACAACTCCACCCCCACCCCAAGGGAACAAGCAAAAGAAATGTGTGTGGAGGGAGACTGTGGATGGTGTCAAATGTGGAAATAAAAATAATTGATAAATTATCAAGGGTTCATGAGTGGGAGAGGGTGGAGAAAGAAGGGGAAAAATGAGCTGATACCAAGGGCTCAAGTAGAAAGAAACGGTTTTATAAATGTTGATGGCAACATATGTACAAATGTACTCTTACAATTGATGCATGGATTGTTATAAAAGCTGTAAGATCCCCCAATAAAATGATTTATTAAAATTTAAAAATAGTAATAAAGAAAAAAAAAGCAATCTATTGCCTTTAAGTTGATTCTGACTCATAGTGGCGCATTAGGACTTAGTGATACTGCCTCTTGAAAGGGTTTCCAAGCCTGTAAATTTTGGGGGATGTTGTAAGCCTTATATATTTCTCATAGAGCATGTGATGGCTAAACTGCTGATCTTGAGGTTGATAGCATAAGGGGTAATCCACTACACCACAAGGACACCAAAAGAAACCTACATAAATGGAAAAATATAACCTGTTCATGGATACAAAGACTTAACATGTTAAAAATGTCAATACTAACCAGACTGATCTACAGGTATAATGTAATCCCAATCCAGATTCCAACATCACTCTTGAAAAGATGGAAAGGAAATGTATATAGAAAGGAAAATGACCTCACACAAGTAAAGTAGTACTAAAGATGAAAAACAAAGAGGCTTCTTATTCCCTAACTGCAAAACCTACTACCCATTCACGGTGGTTACAACAGCCTGACCCTGACACAAAGATAGTAAAACAGACTAATGGAAAAGAATGGAGAACTGAGAGGTGAATCTATCACCCATGACAAAGAATTGAAATTAATAAATGAGGAAGACACATTCTTTTAGCAAAATGGCAAGCAAAATTACATATTCATTTGCAGAAGTATGAAGTAGGACCCATGTATCACATCATAGAAAAAAAAGAACTAAAGATGGATTGAAAGAATAAATGTAAAATGCAGATTTATAAATATTATCAATGAAAAAATAAAGGCAAACTTTGGAACCCTCACAAATTATAAATGCACTTTCAGATATAATTGAAAAACATACAAATAGATGAAGATAAATTAGATAACTGGGACATGCTAAAACTTAAAGCTGTGCACCTCAAAACATTTCACCAGAAAAGTAAAAGGAGAACCCACAGACTGGGGAAAATATTTTTGCCATGATTTATTGAACAAGGGGACCAATACCTAAAATTTACAGGAAAGGTACAGTGTGGCAACAATGAAGTATGCAACTTACCTCTAGTTCTCAAATGCTTCCTCCCAACCACTATCGATTCTAACTTACAAATCCAGCTAAACCAGAGGACGTACACTAGAGCTTGAAACGTGGGGGTTTCAGGATAGGTGATCCCTTCAGGACCAGTGGTGGATGTAATGATACCGGGAGGGTGGAGGGAAGGGGGAGTGGAAGGGGGGAACCAATTGCAGGGATCTACTCGACCTTTCTCGAGTAAAGACAGTGGGGAAGTGGGTGAAGGGACACATCAGACAGAGTATGATATGAAAAAGTAATAACAATGTGTAAATTATTAAGGGTTCATGGAGGAAAGGGAGTGGGGAAGGAAGGGAAATATTAGGAAATAAAGGAGCTGTTACTGGGGGCCTAAGTGGAGGGAGGATGTTTCGGGGGTGATGATAGCAACAGGCTTGCAAATGTGATATACATACAATTGACTTATGTACTGTTTGCCACCAGAGTTGTATGAGCCCCCAATAAAAAGATTTATTTTTTAAAGACAAATAATCTAATTAAAGAGGAGTTGAGGATATGAACATTTTGCCAAGACAATGAGTCATCCAACAGCCATGTAAAGAAATGCCGTTCAAGCTGAGCCCTGGTTGCATGTGGGACTGCAGTCCATAGGATTGATGGTTCAAATCCATCAGCAGCTCTCCTGAGCAATGCTGGGCTTCCTATGCCCACCAGAGCAGTGATGCAAAAAAAAAAAAAAAGTTTAAAAAAAAGAAATGCTGTTCAAAAGATACAAATCAAACAATGAAAAGATATTACCTTATTTCAGGAATTAATAAAAATGATTTTTTAAAGGTAACAAATGCTGGTAAGGATTTGGAAAGACTAGAACCCTCATTTTTGTTGGAATTCCAAAATAAAGGAAATTGATCGTGTAATTCCCCCCAAAATTAGAACTGTATGACCCATACCATATGACCCAACAACCCTTCTACTTGCTATAAGTCCTAGAATGAGGAGCTGAAAAACAAATAGATTCATGTGCACTCATATTCAGTGCAGCACTACTCACAATGGCAGAAAGATGGATACAATTTAAATATTCATCACTAGAAGAATGGACAGACGCATTTTGTTACATGCATCCAGTAGAATACTATGTAACATTAAAGAATAATGATGAAGCTATGAAACACTTCAGCACATGGATGAACCTGGGTAACCTTATGCTTAGTGAAATTTAACAATCCAAATTTATCCAAAAAAGGATAAATATTGTCTGCAATTCACTATTATAAAAAGTGGGTGGTTACTCATAGTGAAAAAGAAAGGGTGGAAATCTCTAGTTGAAGTATAGACAAATGCTATTGTAGTGAAGGGAAAGGCAATATACATTAAGAGAAAGGTTGGCAAAACAAAATGATGTGAGCATGGCAGATCATAAGGAAGTTTATAAGAGGTAAAAGTAACAGGAAAATGCTATGGCGCACACAATCTTCAATAGCGATGATGTAGGTACTCACATAGACTCACGATTTGAGTAGATGAGGGAGGGATGGTGAGAGTTGGCTAATTTATATTGAGAAATTTGATCAGGGAATCTTTGTACATGTGTATTGATCTTTTCCTGTAAATATATCCATGAATGTGTTTGGACATAAAAAGTGCAAAGTTGTGAAAACTTCGTAGCTATAACCAAACACTTTGAAGAAATGGGTTCCTTTCTCTAAGAGAGTAAGACCATAGTCTTGTTGGACATCAAAGTCAATTGTTATCACATCATGCACAAAGCCAATGCATCTTACTTGAATGAGTAACTACTGAGGTCTTGAGACCAATCATCTAAGTCGAGACTATTGGTATCTCCTCACCCAGAGGTAAGTAGAGAGGAGAATGGGAAGGTGTGGGGAGGAGGGAGAAAGGGAAAACCGATTATAAAGATCGACACGGAAGCACCATCCACCCACAACCACCCCCGTCAAGGGGACAAATGCTAGAAACTATGCAGGAAGAGAGACCAGTTCATGTAAGATATGAAAATAGTCATAATTTGTCATTTACCAAGGGGTCACAAAGATGGGAGGAGGATGGGGGAAAAGAGGAGCTGGTATACTCAGATCACAATAGAAAGTAAATTTTTAGAAAATAATGAGGGCAACCTATGTACAGATATGATTGATATAATTGATGTATGGATTGTTATGAGAGTTGTAAGAGCCCCCAATAGAATGATCTTTTCATACAAGAAAACATGGAAAAATATTAGTGGACTAATGAACAAATAAAACATCAGCCTCTACACCAGTGATTCTCAAACTGTCAACCATGACCCCTTTGCGGGTGGAACCACCATTTACAGGGGGTCATTTATGAACATTGCAAAACAAGTATTTTCAATGGTTTTAGGAACCAAGACACTGCTCTTCTCTCTGCTTCCAGGCAGGTCCACCCACATGCAGATATGTCCATGTGGATTCTGTGACCCATGCTACACCATACTTCAATAAAAATTTCATTTATTTGTCATTAGAAATAAATATTTCACAATATATGATTACCTATTGTTTTGTGATTAACCACTATCCTTTATGTCCAATTTGTAACAATGGAAATACATTCTGCATATCAGGTATTAACATTATGACTCATGACACTAGAAAAATTACAGTTATGAAGTAGCAATGACAATAATTTTATGGTTAGGGGGGTCTTCACAACATGAGGAAATGGATTAAAGGGTGGTGGCATTAGGAAGGTTGAGAACTATTGCTCTACATCCTGAAATCAAAAAACTAGATGGTGCCCAGCTACCACTACCAATTGTTCTGAAAAGGATCATACTAGGTAAGGTTCTAGAAAAAGTCCACCATAGTAGATCCTATGAGAAAAATTTGAACAAAATCCAATATCATAAAAGAGTTAAGGCTCAATTGTTGGATACAGATTGAAGAAACATCCCACAAGACTATATAGTATAGATAGATGTTCCTTAATCACCCTTCAGGTCTAATACTGAAGTGATTGACTACTGTGTTAGAATGATTAATGAGTTAAGATAAAACAAAAGACAGCATTTACCCAAGGACAGGGAACAGAGCATTAGGAAAGAAGAAAGAATGAAAACAGGAAACCTAGGGAGTTGGAGGGAGAAAAGAGAAATAAAGGATGACACATGTAGAGGACTGAAATGGACAAATTGAAACAAAAATGTATATGAACTTGATTATATTATGGATGGCCTAAACTGTGAACTTTCACCTAATTCCCAATAAATATTTAAAAGGGCCAACAACAAAAAAAGAGATCATATGAGGAACTATCACTTATTTTATGACTACATATACCATACCCATTCTCGTGGATAATTCCGATCATCCAGAATCTTCCATAAAGTAGGATTATTTCCATAAATGGCAAATGCCGAAATCATCCAAGTCTTCTTTATCTCAGGAGAAATTTTTTGGTGTGTATTTTTATATGTGGAAGTAGATATTAAAATATGTATGTAAGTTGGAATCTACATATGTAAATATATTTATATATAATGAGAGGGGGATAGATCTATGCACCTATATCTATATATTAAGAATGAAGTTTTCAAATAATCATTAGGCATCGACTCAAGTACTCTCTCAACAGAAGAGCACTTTGTTCTAATAATGCAGCTCTCTAAGATGCTCCTTTCCCTACACGATCACAGAAGACAAAGCAAGCACATAAGCAAATGCAATGAAGAAAGCTGATGGTGCCTGGCTATCAAAAGATATAGGCTTTTGATACTAAAAGCTTGAAGATAAAAAAATGGCTATCTACTATAGCCAACTAAGCTGACCGTCCTCCTCCTTGTGGGAGCTGGTGTGCACTGGCTGCAAACAGCAAGCCTCCTGGGTAGTGTATACAGTCTCTTGCCCTGTAGAGGCTGCCCTAAGGGACCTTGGAGACAAACAACCCTTGGCTGCTCTTCGATGTCTCAGGTCTGGCTAATTTCTGCTCTCCCTAAACTAGGCTCCAAATTGGGATGCGAGGTGCTTTGGGGGAACCTCAAGGGACGGTGGCTAGAGTCCACATAGGCCAAGTTATCATGTCCATCCGCACCAAGCTTCAAAACAAGGAGCATGTGGTTGAGGCCTTATGCAGGGCCAAGTTCCCTGGGCACCAGAAGATCCACATCTCCAAGAAGTGGGGCTTCACCAAGTTTAATGTCGGTGAGTATGAGGATCTGGTGGCTGAGAAGTGCCTCATCCCAGATGGCTGTGGAGTCAAGTGCATCCCTAACCATGGCCCCGGGGACAGTGGCATGCCTGCATTCACGAAGGCCTGGATAGCCTTGTGCTGCCTCACTTGTACCCACCAAATCACCAGATCATATTCAACTTCCTAATTTTAAAAAAATGGCTATCTAGCTGAGAAAGAACAAAGACTACATGGAAGGAGCACACCAGCCTGTGTGATCATTTGGTGCCAATGAGACCAGGTATCAGGCATCAAAGACCCAGAGCAAAAAATAATATTGTGAATTGGTGGGGGCTGGAGGGGGGGAGTGATGAACAGACGTCCAAAGCCAATCTGTAAGCAAGTGGACATTTCCTTACAGAAGGGTCGGGGCAGGGGAAGGGGTAGAAGATGGGTCAGTAAAGGAGCAATGTAGCACCACTGAAACATATAGCATCCCTTTGGTTCTTTAATGCTACCCCTGCCTATCACGACCCTAATTATACCTTACAAATCAGGCCATACCAGAGCATGTACGTGGGTACAGTTAAGAGCTGGAAACACAGGGAACATAGGACAGATAAACTCCTCGAAATCAATGTTGAGGGTAGCCATATGAGGACGAAAAGGGGAAAGGGGTGGGGGGCAGATCACAATGAGTTAACTATAATCCCCTGCCAGGGGGGATCAACAGCAGACCTGGGGGGTGAGAGGTGACGTCATACAGTGCAAGACATGAAAAACTGATAATAATTTTTAAATTACCAAGTACTCATGAGGGACAGAAGGGAGAGAGGGGAATGGGAAGCTGATACCAAAAGCACATATAGAAAGACAATGCTTTGAAAACGATAAGGGCAACATATTCATAAATGCGCTTGAGACAATGTATGGATGTATAGATTGTGATGAGTCATGAGTCAACAATAAAATGATTTTTTTCAATAAAATGATTTTTTTTAATATCGAAGTTTGTATGTAATATTTTCAGCTCTCAGAGACAAAAAAATCTATAAAAGAAAAAAAGAAATTTGGAAGCTAAAAGATATGTAAAGTGATGAAAATAGTTCTAGGTGCATATTAATACTACTATTGTTGTTAATATTATTTATGACTACCCTTATTTGAATTTATAATGAAAGGAGCCAGCCTTGTCCACTTTTGATTCAAGGGCAGGATTGTGGACCTTGTTATGATGTGCTGTAACTGGAATTTTGCAAGGTGAGTGAAGCAATTCAAAAGAGAAGAGAAATAATAGATAGCATTATAGTCTCCTCTTCTTACAGATCCAGGAATTTCTTGCCTTGCTATTGTTGTTACATGCCACAGAGTCCAACTCCATCTCAAAGCAACCTCATGTCCATGAGAAAGAAAGGTCTGCACCATCCTCACAGTTATTATGCCCCTGACTATTATGTCAGGCAAGACGACTTTTTGACCCTTCCTCCACTTTACGGAGTATGATGTCCTTCTCCAGGCCCTGTTCTCTCCTAGTAACTTCTCTGAAGGACTTGAAGCAAGTCTCGCCATTCTCATTTCTAAGGAGCATTCTGCCTGCACTCCTTCTAAGACAGAATTGCCTGACCTTTTGGAAAGTCCTGAGCCTTTCAAGAGTCTTTACTGGCACAACGATTCAAATGCTGGTATTTTCTCTTCCTGATTCAATGTCTAAACTCACATGCACATGAGTCAATGCATAATACTGTGGCTTGCCTCAAAGTAACATCCTTGCTTTTCAACTCTCCAAAGAGGTCTTGCGCAGCAGATTGGCCCAGTGCAGTGCATTGTTTGACCCCTTGATTGCTGCTTCCCTGGGCATGGACTATGGATTCAAGAAAGATGAAATCCTTGACAATCTTTCACTCCTATTTCTGTTTACCAGGATGTCACCCACAGGTCTTGGGGTGAAGATTTTGGTTTTCTTTATGTTGTATTGTAATCTTTCCTAAGGGCTGCAATCCTTTCTCTTCTTCTCCAGATACTTCAGGTCCTCTTCACTTTCAGCATCAATGTGTCATCTGAATATCACAGGTTGTTAATAAGCCTTCTTCAAACCCTTGGGCCACACCCTTCTTCATACAAACCAGCTTCTTTGATTATTTGCTCAGTATGCACTTTGAATAAGTATGATGAAAATAGACAACCCTGACACAAACCTTTCGTGATTTTGAACCTGCAGTATGTCCTTGTTCTGTTTGCACCACAGCCTCTTGATCCAGTTACAAGTTCTACATGAACAGAATGGAGGGTTCTGGAATTCCCATTCTTCTCCTGCTATCCATAGTTTGTTCTGATGCACACTGTCTAATGCTTTCATTGTTCCATGTCGTGCTCTGACTCCAACCTGAATATTTGAAAACTGCCAGTAATGTATTACTGCAACTTTGGTTTGATCATCTTTAGCAAAATTCTACTTGTATGTGTCATTAAAGATGCTGTTCCAAAATTTCACAACTTGTTGGGTCCCCTTTCTTTGTAATGGGTACAAATATAGACCTCTTCCAGGCAGTTCACCAAGTACGTGTCTTCCAAACTTCCTGTTACAGACAAATAAGTGCTTCCAGTGCTTTATCAACTTAATGAACCATTTACACTGGTATTCTATCAATTCCTGGAGGCTTATTTTAGCTAGTGCTTTCAGTGATGTGTGGATTTCTTCCTTTAGCACCATGTTGTCTTGCTCACATGCTACCCCTTGAAATGGTTGAACTCCAGCTAGTTATTTATGGTATAGTCACTCTGTTTTCTTTCAATCTTCTTTTAATGATCCCTGAGTCATTCAATATTTTCTCATAGAATGTTTCACTATTGCAGCTTGAAGTTTTTTTACTGAGTTTTCCAGTTGAAGCTATGCTGAATATGTTCTTCCTTTTTAATTTTAATGTCTTCCTTTTAAATTTTTCACATTTAATGAAAATATTTTACTGTCTTCCCATGCTGCCCTTAGAAAGTTTATGTTCAGCTCTTTAAATTCGTCATTTAAACCATGTGCTGTAGATACTTCACAACTAAGAGCAAGTTTTAGGGTCTCTTCTCACATCCACGTTGATCTTTTATCCTGTCTTTTTAATGACCTTCTGTTTTCTTTAGGCTTGATGTCCTCAATGTCCTTCCAAAGCCATCCGAGTGTTATGTCTTGAGTGTGTCAAATCTGTTCTTGAGAAGTTTTCAAAACTCAGTTGGAATATTCCCAACTCCATATGTTGGCTCTCATGGACTTGTTTTAATTTTCTTCAGCTTCAACCTGAACTTACATGTAAGTAATTGTTGGTCTATTCCATAGCCTGTAGCCTGGTTTTACCTGCTGATATTGAGTTTTTCCCTTGTCTCTTCCCACATATGTAGTCAGTTTTATTTCTTTGTATTCTGTCTGGAGAAAACCAAGTGCAGATAGCTGTTTGTGTTGTTGAAAAAAGATTTTGCAATGAAGACATCAATGGTCTCGCAAAACTCTATCATGCAGCATGCAGCTTCAATTCTATCACCAAGACCAATTTTCCAACTACTGCTCCTTATTCTTAGTTTCCAATTTTTGCTTTCCAATCATCAGCAATTATCAATTTATCTTGATCAAATTGGATCAAATTCAGACTGGAGATATTGGTAGAATTCATAATTTTTTGTATTACTTGCTTTTGCATTCGGAGTATAAATTTGAATAATAATTATATGATTGAATTTCCTTGTATGCACATAAATAGCATATATAATGTTATGCTGCAGAATATATCTAGAAATGTCCTTTGTGACAATGAATGAAACGCCATTCCTCTTGACTCTTCCAAGCATAAGAAGTAAACCAGATGACTTCTTAATTCGAAGTGGCCAACACGAATTGATTTCTGCTCATTAACACATAGAATATCAATCTTTCTGTGTTCCATTTCTTTTTTGACAACTTCCAATATTCTTAGATTCACATATTCCCAGTCCCACTTATTAATTGATGTTTGCAGCTGTTTCTTCTCATTATGAGTGTGTCTCATCAGCAGATGAAAGACCTACAGTCTTTATACCCACAGGATTTTACTCCATTCACCACATTATGGTTGATTCCACTTTGCGAAGACAGCCACTTCCCCAGTCACATTTTGAGTGCCTTCTGACATGAGGAGTTTGTTTTCTGCCACTGTATCTGACAATGTTCTCCTTCTTCTATCTGTGATGCTTTCTGTTGCAGACAACGTTTCATGAGGTTTTCAGTAACTATTTTCTGAGAAGTGGATAGCCTATTCCCTCCTTTCTTTTTTTTTCTTTTTAAATTTTATCAGGGACTTGCACAACACTTTTCACAATACATAAATGCATATACTGTGCAAAGCACCTTCACATGTCTGCTGCCATCATCATTCTCCAAAATTCTGCTTTTCCACTTGATATCAGCTCCTCTTCCCTTTTCCTCCATCCCTGCTCCCCCCTTCCCCACCAACCCTCGATACTTTATAAATTATTATTGTTTTGTCATATCTTTTTGGGGGGAGGGAGGGCATCACTGTCCTCTGGTGGGAATGGGAGGCCTAGCCTTGCTCCTGGAGAACTGCCACTGGATTTGAACTGCCAAGCCAGTGGGCCGCAGTTCTGCACTCAACCACTACGCCACCGGGGCTCAGCCATATCTTACACTGCCCAACGTCTCCCTTCACCCCCTCCTCCAATGTCTGTCCTGCAGATAGGGGCTTATGTGTATATCCTTCTGGTTGGCTCCCCCTCTCTACCCCACCCTCCCTCCACCCATCTAGTAACTCCACTCTCACCACTGGTCCTGAGGGGTTCATCTATCCTGGGTTCCCCATATTTCCAGTTCCCATATTTACCAGTGTACCTCTTGCAGTCCAGCTGGAATTGTAAGGTAGAATTGGGAACATGATAGTTGGGGGGAGGAAGCTTTCAAGAACCAGAGGACAGTTGTATGCTTCATTGCTACCTCACTGCACCTTGACTGGCCCACCTCCTTCTCACAACTCCCCTGTAAGGGGGTGTCCAAATGCCCACAAATGGGCCTTGGGTCCCCACTCTGCTCTCCCCCTCATTCGTAGTGATGTGATTCTTGTTCTTTGGTGCTTGATATCTGCTCCCTTTGACCACTCCATATGGGCTTTGCTGCTTCTGTGCTAGATGATCACTTGTTCACCTTCAAGCCTTTAAGACCAAATATGCTTTATCGTTTGGTAGCTGGGCACCCTCGACTTCCTCCACTGTGTCAGCCTCTCCACCCTTTTGTTCTCAGTGATCTTATTGGGGGGGGGCATAAAATATGATTTTTGTTCTTTGATGAGATAACTGATTCTTTCCACACCTCATGGTCGCACAAGCTGGTATGCTTCTTCTATCGTGGGCTTTGTTGCTCCTGAGCTATATGACCGCTTGTTTGCCCCCAAGCCTGTAAGACCTCAGACACTATGTCTTTTGATAGCTGCATACTGTCAGCACTCTTCACCACTATTGCGCATGCCCCCACATGTCCTCAGTGATTGTCTCAGGAAGGTGTGCACACAGTGATAACGATTTTTTTTCCTGCTTGATGCCTGAGACCTGATCCTTTCGATGCCTCATGGCCATACTGTATGGTGTGCTTCTGCTGTGTGGGCTTGGCTACTTCTCAGCTAGATGGTCACTTGTTAATCTTCAAGCTTTGAGACCCCAGATGCTATATCCTTTGATAGCTGGGTGCCATCAGTTTTCTTATCCACATTTGCTTATGCACGTATTTGTCTTCAGTGATCGTATTGAGCCAGTGAGCATAATGAAATACCAGATTAATACAACAAAGTGTACTTACATTGAGGGGGTGCCAGGGTGGGGGCCCAAGGTCCAGCCTCTACCTTAGCATTAAACCTAAAAATGTATGTACCTGGATTTATCCCCTCCTTATCATAGATAATTATATTTATATTGTACATACCTGTGTTTAAATCTCTGTAAGTGCCCTTTGCCTTCTAGTTTCTTCCTCTATTTGCTTCTACTTTCCTCCTGTCCCACTATCATGCTCAGCCTTCATTTCAGTTTCAGTACATCCTCTTTGTTACATTGCCCTTACTTAAGCCCTATCAGGCCCACATACCCTCCTCAACACTGATTCTGGACCACTTATTGTTGCCCCCATCCCTGAGTGTGTTCATAACTCCTTTCTATTCCCCCTCCCTGTGTCCCCCAGGAACTTCCTCCTGACTGTCCATCCAGGAATGATCCCTTCTTGATTCAGTACATTTTAGGGGCTCAGACCACAAAATGTCTTCTGTCACTGTCTGCTTCAATAGGGAGACAATAGGACAAGTCCTGTTGTTGCTTGCCCAGCCCCCGCCCTGTGATCCATTAGGTCCCCACAGGGGCGTAGTTCTCTGAGCATCGTGGGAAGTGATGGAACCAGTGTGGAAACCAGATCGACTCTCTTTCTCTTCCTCCCTGTCCTCCTGTCTCCATGTGGGTGTGGCGTGCTGGTCCCTCCCCGAAACCTATTCTCTGCCCCACCCACTTCCAGGGAGGGAATCAGTCTGGCTCTGGTTGTGGCTGGCCCTGTAGGTCTCTCTTTTCACACCTCCTTCCATGTGTTCTCGTGTCCTCATGGTTAGGTGCTTCATGGTAGGATCTGTACACCCACTCCAGCTTTGGTGGAGATAAGACCGAACCTCGCCCCCAGGTGGGTTAGTGCCCAGCTCCCTCCGTTATCATTTCACTTTTTCTCCCTCCTCCCTCCATCCTTCTCCCATAATGTGCTGTACCCATCATGTACCTCCCTGAGTTTAGTTCCACCTCCTCCCATTTCCCTTAAATACCCGTGGCATTCCTTACAGCTTCACAGAAATATATAATCCATCACAGTACAACAAACTGACACAGTACAGCAAATTGACAGAGAAGTGGTAGCTTTCTCTTGTAAAATATATGATGTATTCCTTTCCCTTGTAGTAGGTATGATCCATTCTTGCCCTGTAACTGGCTGATGTTGAGTAAAATGGAAGTTGTGGAGCCCATCCATGACTTTAGCACAATGCGGTCATGGAATAAGGAAATTGTCTCAATATATGTCACTCTTCAATGTGAAGCTAGAAAGAAAGTAATAGGCAAATTACCCTCCATCACTCAGTAGAAGATTAGGAAGTGGCTTCACTGCACCCATTTAAAGGAGACCATGCTTACTAAGGAAATATCTGGGGTGAATGTGGGAGATAATTTAGTAAATGTCCCACACTGGTCCATCAGGCAAAAGGAAGAGATATGGTAGGTTCTTTCAAGTCATACGTGCATATATCAAGCATGTGCTATTTCTGCATAGATTAAATTTGCCTTGCTCATTACTTTGAAATAGAAATTAAGAAGCTAATTATATTCTTAATTATTGCAAGCAGTTGTGCAAACATAAAGAATGTCTGACTCTGGAAACCCTGAAAGTCTACCTAAAAAGGAGTAGTCTCTAAATCCTATGAAGTAATTTATAGCCTTACACAATGAAAAACAAAAAAAATATAAAAACCCTCATTTATTCTTTGAAATCCTTATTGTGTTTCAGAATCCATAAAGTGAAAAGTTACCATCTCAGAAATACCACATCAGGTCACTCTGAATTGGACACCACCATATGGTAGTAGGATTGCTGATTGGGCATTAATTGGGGGGAGGGGAGGCCTGTAAAATAATCTGCAATAGTCTAGAATTAAGATTCTGGGCTGAGCCCTGGTGGCCTAGTGGTTGTGTGTGGGACTGCAGCCCACAGGGTTGGTGGTTCGAATCCAACAGCAGCTCTCAGGGAACAAGGCTGGGCTTCCTACTCCCACCAGGGCAGTGATGCCACACATAAAAAAAGATTCTGTTTTTAGCATTTGCAGTTTTTAAGATCTTCAAGATACTTACCTAAAGGACAAAGGAAATATTTTCTATAGGATAACTCAGAGAGCTGATAACCAATAAAATATATTCTTAAGGAAAACTTATTTTATGTTGAAATGGATAAATATTTCAGCCTAAGTACTTTCACAGGTATTGCCATTTCACTTCCATTGTGAGAAACATTATTCTCTCCGTGTGTAAAATCCCTGTAAGTTTTGTCAAATCTAGATGCTGAGCTGAGCCCTGGTGGTGCAGTGGTTGTTTACAGGACTGCGGCTCAGAGGATGGGTGGTTGAAATCCAGCAGCAGCTCTCCAGGAACAAGGCTGGGCTTCCTACTCCCACCAGGGTAGTCATATGAAAAAAAAATCTAGATGCTGAATAATCAGAGACTTCCTTAATTTTGTTCCATTATGAGACAGATTATAAGTGATTATAAGTGTATTAC
>PVJH01020536.1:0-40528 GCA_004026705.1 Nesogale talazaci | reverse complement strand
CACACACACACACACTTTGGGGGAAAAAGTGCATCTTTTTGTTTGTTTGTTTTGGGGCATCACTTCCCTCTGGTGGTGGTAGTCAGAGGCCCAGTCTTTGCTTCTGTGGAGCTGGAATTGAACCTCCATCCTTGTGGGCCGCAGTCCCACGCACAACCACTACACCACCGGGGCTCAGCCCGAAAAGTGCATCTTATGGTCTGAAAAATACAGTATTTCTGTTTCCTCTTTGAGAAAATACCATGCCACTTTCCACAGTGGCTGCATAATTTTAGAGTCCCTTCAGCAGTGTGTGAGGATTCTAGTGTCTCTGCACCTTTGCATTTGTTATTTCTTTGAACTTAGTTATTAAAAAAAAATGCTGGGGTGAGGTGATACCTCATTGCTTTGCGTCTCTAATGGCTAATGATCGGCAGCATTTCTTCATATGTTTGTTGGCCTCCTGATTGCTTTCTTTGGTGAAGTATCTGTTCATGCCCTCAGCCCATTTCTAAATTGGATTGTTTGACTTGGTGAGGTTTTGAAGTTTTCTATAATCTTGAAAGATTAGTCCATTGTCTGATACGCTATAGCCAAGACATGTTTCCCAGCCTCTGTGTTCTCCCTTTTCCTCTTTTGGTGACACCTTTGATGCACATAAGTGTCTTAATATGTATAAAGTTCCAGTCATCTAGTTGGTATCCTGCTGTTTGTGTGTTTTCAAGTCTCTTTGATGGTGTATTTTTGGTATGAAGTAGAGACCCTAAATGTTCTCTGTTTTTCATAGTTCTAAATGGTGTGCCATATCTAGGTCTTTGATCTCTCTTGATTCCTTTTTATATATGGTGTGCCAAAAGGGTCCTGCCACATCTTCTGCAAGTGGATGTCCAGTTTTACCAGCACGATGTGTGAAAGGGGCTATCTTTATTTTTTTTTCTTTTGTTTTTTGTTCTTTGGGCATCACTGCCCTCTGGTCGTCACGGGAGCTACCCAGCGCTGCTCCTGAGAGCCGCCACTGGATTTGAACCGCCAAGCCCTCTGGCCGCAGTCCTGCACTCAACCACTTACACCACCGGGGCTCAGCAAAAGGGGCTATCTTTAACCCCATTTATGTGTTTTGAATATTTGTCAGAGATCAGCTGCATAATCTGATGGCCTTATTTCTGAGTTCTCAATTCTGTTCCATTGGTCCATGTGCCAGTTGTGCTGTGGCAAGTTTGTTTTTTTTTAACTGCTGTAACTATGTAGTCAGTTTTAAAGTCATTGTAGGCTTTCTCTTACGTGGCACTTGATTTATCCAAGTCTTTAGCCTTTCTTTATAAAGTTGGTGAATACCTTTTATAAAAGTCCCAAACTGATAAGATACCTAGGAGTTCACCTAACTAGGGACATATGACTTAGACAATGAAAATTATAAAACATTATAAGAGAGCTATTGGGGTAAAAAGAAAAAGGAAGCAGTCCCATCTTCGTGCATTGGAAAACAGTCGAGTGAAAATGTGAGTTCTATCTAAGGCAATCTATAGATACAATATAATTCCATTGTAGATCTCAATAGCACTCTTCACTGAAATGAAGAAACAAATGGCCAAGATCCATGTGAATAGAAGCAAGAAACCCTGACTAGCCAAAGGAGTCTTTGAGGCCAATGAACCATGGAGTCCTGAGGAAAAAGAACAAAGCACAAGGCCTCATACTCCCTGATATCAAAACCTGTTTGGTAGCCACTGGAATGGAAACAACATGCTATGGCTTGTTTAGATGCATAGATGAATAAAGTGGACTTGAGCGCAGAATTATTCACAGTCATCTGTGGGACAACTGATTCTTGACAAGGGCCCAAAGTGGGCTAGTGGGACAAAAACTGTGTCTTTAATAAATGGTGCTGACAAAACTAATATCCACCAGCAGGAAAATGAAACAAGATTCATACCTCATGTAAAAACTAACTCGGTAGATCAAAGACTTAAGTGATAAACCTAAAACCATGAGACTGGAAGCAAATAGGGAGTAAACAAGGGAACTCAGTCCTGTGGGAAAATATATGAGCAACCATGACAACAAATGCATGAATAGAAGAAAGGCAAACATTGATCGGTGGCACCTCACAGAACTGAAGCACCATTGAGCATCAAAAGGACTTTTTATAAAGAGAGTAGACACAACCCACGGACTAGGTGGGTGGGTGGGGAATCTTTAGGAACAATGTACCATGTAAGGGTGAACTTTCTAAAACTTATACAAAAATGCAACAGCTGGCCAACAGAAAGACGGCCCGATCAGAAAATGTGGCAAGGACATGAACATATAAGCAGCCAACAAACATGAAAAATGTTCACCAGTCTTGGCCATTGGAGAGCCATGAGCTCAGAGAAGAAATAAAGAGATATAAGCCATGATCCCAGCTACCCTCAACCAAGAAGAACTAAATGCTGTCTGATCACCACCACGGACTCTTCCAATCCTGGTCACAGAAGAACGTCCTAGATAGAATGGGAGAAAAATATAAGGCAGAATTCAAATTCTTATTTAAAAAAAAGACCAGACAAACGGAAACAAGAAAGCAGGCCTTTTCTTGGGACCATCACATTGGTGTGTGTGTGTGTGTGTGTGTGTATGATATATTTGCACATTTCATTGTTAGTACATTGTACCTTGACTGGCTCATCTCCTCCCTGCATCCCCTCTGTAAGGGGATGTCAGTTTACCTATTGATGGGCTTTGGGTCCCCAATCTGTACTCCCCCTCATTTATAATGATACAATTTTTACATCTTTGATGCCTGATACCGGATCACTTCGACACCTCATCATCACACAGGCTTTTTTCTTGTGGGCTTTGTTGTTTCTGAGCTAGATGGCCGCTTATTTACTTTCAAGCCTTTAAGACCCCAGATGCTGTTTTTCCCTTTTCCAGGAATCTAGTTTCCCTGTGCCTGCCTTAATCGTCTCATTATTGATTTTGAGTAAATTTTGACCTGGGGAAATGTATAAATAACAATATGTGGGTTTAGAAGTACAGCACTACTCTTATGAGTAATAACCTTTATTTTGTGTGCCACTCTGCTACATAGGTTATAGGATGATCTCAGGCAGTAAGTTTAAAGCATTGGTTCTAAGTTGAAAGAATATCTTGGAACCAGTGGAAGAGTCTGAATGCCCAACCCCAATCCCAACTACGGGGGTAGCCGCCTTTCCCCCCAGGAGAGTTTGCCTTGTAGGTCAGCACTGAAGCTTCAGCTTTGGGATTAAGATATGCCTGACTAGAGCACACAAGAACAAATGAAGGGAGAGGAAGAGAGGCTGGAGTGCATCCTGGCCCACCAAACCTTCAGGACGATATTTCCACTCAAAACAGCTGATGCACAGAGAGGATCATATGACTGCCCCCACTATGAAATACGGCTTCCCTCGCTGACCCCAGACACTATATCTTCTTTTGATAGCCGGGCACCATCAGCTTTCTTAACACATTTGCTTATGTACACATTCATCCTCAGCAGTCATATCAGGTAGGTGAGCACACAATGTTATGATTTTTAGTTCTTGAAGTCTGATAACTGATCCCTTTGACACCTCGTGGCCTTACAAACTTGTATGCTTCTTCCATGTGGGCTTTGTTGCTTCTGAGCTAGATGGCTGCTTGTTTACTTTCAAGTCTTTAAGACCCCAGACACTATATCTTTTGGTAGCCGGCACCATCAGCTTTCTTCACCACATTTGCTTATGCACCCATTTGTCATCAGCACTCATATCATGAAAGTAAGCACATAATGTTATGATTTTTAATTCTTGAAGCCTGATAACTGATCCTTTTGACCCCTCTTGGTCCCACAAGCTGGTGTGCTTCTTCCGTGTGGGCTTTGTTGCTTCTGAGCTAGATGACTGCTTGTTTACTTTCAAGCCTTTAAGACCCCAGACGCTGCATCTTTTGATAGTCAGGCACCATCAGCTTTCTTCACTACCTTTGCTTATGCACACATCTGTCTTCGGTGATCATGTCAGGAAGGTGAGCATCATGGAATGCCAATTTAATAGAACAAAATGTTCTTGCACTGAGGAAGTACTTGAGTGAAGGTCCAATGCCCATCTGCTGTTCTACTGCTAACCCTATAAGTAAAGGCATGTTGATCTATTTCCCCATCATCATATATAAATATATGCACCTATGTATATGCCTTTCTTGAGGCCTATAAATGTCCTTTAACCCCAGTTCTTTCCTCTATTTCCATTTACTTTTCTCTTGTCCCACTATCATGCTCAGCTTCCATTTGGGTTTCAGTATTTTCTTTCTGTTACATTACTCTTTGTTCAACTCCTATCAGACCTCTCACACTCACATTGTCCCTTATTTTGAATCATTTGTTGTTTCCTTATCCCTCCTTTCCCCCTCCTCCATTTCCCTTGTGCCCCCAGAACCATCCGTCCGTCATTTTCGACTGTTCATCCAGCCTATATTATCTAGATAGACCTGCAGAGATAACAGTATGTACCCCAAAAAAGGCATCCCAAATGAAGCTACCAGAGAAAATAAACCAATAACCAAAAAACCCAATGTCCAATATATATGTAAAAAAATAAAAAATAATAACAATATGAAAACCTGAAAATAGTTCAAAGTTTGTCCATTGACCTCTAGGAGTGTCCCCTGGTTGAGTTGGATGGGGTGCCACACCATGGGCCCAAAGTATATCCTTGGCACTCCATCTGGGATTATGTGCTGTGTTGCACACCCTTAGTGTCTTGCCATGGTGTCGTTGGGTCAGGCAGGGTGTAATCCTGACCCTGTTTCTCCATTGGTGACCCTGAAGGGCCTTGGGTCAGTGAGGGTACCCATATTTCATGGTGGGGCCCGTCAAAATTTCCTCAGAACCAATAATGAAACGATTATGGTGGGCACAGGGAAACTAGATCCCTGGAAAAGGTAAAAATAGACCGGGAAGAGAATGTTGACACATTGTAGTAAATGTAACTAAAGCCATTGAACAAGTTGTGTGCAAATCCTCATATGGGAATCAACAGGCCATGTAAACTTTAACCCAAGACACATTAAGATCTCATTTTATTAAAAAGCAGTAGAAGCAGTCACATCCTCTGGCCTGTTCTGGAGGAAGAATTTGTAAAGCGATTGCAGCTTGTCGAATCCAGGTTCTGTTTCCTCCATGTGTCGTAGATGTCTGTTGAAATTCATCTGAGTGTTTTGAAGCTTATATAAGTGAAGTGCTTAGGTTCTACTAGCACTTGGTTTTTCTCTTTCCTAACACCTATACCAGGTGTAGGGAAGTTTGGTGGCACCAGTATTTCAAAACTCAAACCCAAATTTACTGCTGTGAAGGAAGTTCTGACAAATTGCTACCTAATATAGAGTAGAACTGCCCCCTTTGTGTTTCCAAGTCTATAAATCTCTACAAGCCTCATCTTTCTCCCGCCCAGTGGTAGGTGGTTTTGAATGGCAGACCTTGCAGTAAACAGCCCAATGTGATCCAGTACACCAACAGGACTCCCTATCTTCCCATGTCACAGTAATACATTCCCCAGCTGCTAAACCAAAAGGTTGGCAATTTGAACTCATTGTGACCATATTTTGGGTTCTCTTGCTTGCAGATCTTTCAGGAGAAGGTAGCTTCATCCTTGTTCCAATAGAGGCTGGGGGGTTTGAATCCTCAACTTCGTGGTTAGCAGTCCAGCACGCAACAAACTCCCCCAACTCCTATGGGGCAGTTCTACTCTGCCCTGCGAGGTCACTGTAAGTTGAAACCTGCCTGGCAATGGGGGGTATTCCAATTGTAACTAAGTGTGTGCGTAATTATGTTTCATATTTGTGGCAGTCACCTAATCTGGTGCCAGTTTGATGATTAAGAGTGGAGGGGTGGAGTCTATTGTCAATCTGGAGATAGCCAAAGAGGTCTCCATGGGCATGGCAGAATCCTGGGAAATGTGGTAATTCCTTCTTGGAGGCAGAGACACTGTATCAGTTTACTTTCTCGGAGACTTTCTACTGACCGAACTCGCTTGGAGACTATTGATAAGGCTTACTTCCTGGGAAACATCCCTGAGGAGAAGCCACATGGACCTACTCTGATATGGCCGGAAACCTGGACCTAGAGAAACCACGTAGAGACCCCTGCCAGTGATGAGATGCTTCTCCCACCGCTGACTTTGCACCCACTGGCCTGTGATCTGCCTGCATTCAACATCAGTGCACGTGTTTCGTGAGTCTGAAGAGGACTTTATAGATTGCAGTCTGGCATATGGGCTGATATCGGACTTAGGACCTTGGACTGAACTGGGTTGGGGTGTTTTCTTAAGGAAGAGTTGCTCTTGTGTATAAACCTCTTTCTTCTACACATATGCATGTTTATGAATTTGTTTCTCTAGGCTACCCAGACTAACACAATATCCTTACTCTTTAATTTTGAAAGACGCATAGCTTGTCCGAAAATCACATGCAAAAAAATGTGCAGGAAGATCCTGTGGTGTACACTTCACCTATCCCCAAAGTCGTGGACCACAATGGACTAAAGCTTTCAGGATCTTCATTTGCTGGTGGGGCATGACTCAAAATGAGAAGAAACATCTATTCCTTGCATTAACAGTTCATGGAATTGTATGGAGTAAGAATCGAGGAAAGTGAAATGGAAAGTTAATGTCTTGTTTAACTTTAGTGCAATCAAATCAGGAAATGGCATTGGTTTTCTCTCCAAAATTAATTGAGATTTTGCCAGTTTTACAAGCATATGTGTGTGCTTGTGTACAATTCTATGCAATTATCATGTTTAGCTTATAGAACCTCTAACACCATCGGTTTACAGGACTTTTATTATCACCCTTATAGCGCCCTTTCACAGCCACCATCACCTCCTTTCAGCTCAATCCTTTGCCTCTGGCAACCACTCATCTTTTTTTTCCTTCTCTGTAATTTGTTCAAGTCAAGTACATATAAGTAGAGTCATACATTAGTGTGTGTGTGTGTGTGTGTGTGTGTGCATTCTTTTATTTTTTCCAATGATTTTATTGGGGGCTCTTATAGCTCTTCTAACATTCAATACATCATTTGTACCAAGCATATTTGTACACGTGTTGCCATCTTCATTTCCAAATATTTTCTACTTGAGCGCTTGGTCAGGCTCCTCTTTCCCCCTCCTTTTTTAAAAAATAAATCATTTTACTGGAGGCTCATACAACTCCCACGACGATCAATATATGAGACAATTGTATGCAGGCCACATTTGCACACTTGTTGCCATCAGCGCTGTCAATATATCGTCCTTCCACTTAGGCCCCCAGTACCAGCTCCCCATGTTTCCCCTCCCTCTCCAATGCCCCTCCCCCATGAACCCTTAATAATTTACAAACTGTTATTACTTTTTCATATCGCACACTGTCCGATGTGTCCCTTCACTCACTTCCCCATTGGCTGTACCCCAGAGAGGAGGCTGTATGTAGATTGCTGAAATCGGTTCCCCCCTTCCACCCCTCCATCCCTCCACCACTCCTACCACCGGTCCTGAAGGGATCTTCTATCCTAAATCCCCCATATTTCCGGCTCTAGTGTACATCCCCTGGTCCAGCTGGATCAGTCAGGTAGAATTGGGATCATGGTAGTGGGTGGGAGGAAACATTTGAGAACTAGAGGAAAGTTGCATATTTCACCATTACTACACTGCACCGTGACTGGCTCATCCCCTCGCTGTGTGTGCAGTCTTTTGAGATTGACTTTTTCCTTTCAACATTTTTGGCACAATTCCTTTCTTCACACAAGTGCCCGTGTCAAACTCACTGCCATCAAGTCAATTCTGAATGGAAACTATACTCTTGGACGGGAGTAGAAATCCTTGTCCTTCTCTGGAGGGTTCTAATGGCTGACTTTTGAGTGTGGAGTGGCAACGTTATGGCGGAGCCCCGGTGGCTCAGGGGTCAGTGCCGGCCATTTGTCTGGAAGGTTGGCAGGTGGAACCTACGAGTTCATTTGTGGGAGAAGGATGTAACAGCTACAGGATGTAACAGGATGTAAAGACTACAGCCTTGAAATTCTGTGCGACACGGTCTACTCTGCCTCATAGGTTTGCTGTGAGTCAAAATCAACCCAAGGGCCGTGAATTTTTTTATTGAGACATCGCTCCCCCACAAACGGGAAATAATTGAGTGCCTGTCCACAGGAAGTAGCTGTGTACGTTATACGTTCATATTATGAACCCGTTAAGAATAATGCGTTGCAGTTGGACTCTTTGGCTTGGCTCCAAGAAGAAAAGATCTCGTGATCCGTTCCTATAAAGAATACAGCACAGAAGCCATAGGGGGCAGCTCAACCTCGTCATACAGGGTTGCTCTGAATCAGAATCAACTCAATGGCCGTGAGCTTGTTTTTTATTTTTGTTTTTCATTTTTTAAACGGGGCTTGGCATGATTTCCATTAAATATGTTATTAAATATGAAAAGCAAGTATGGATACTATGTTACTATTTATCAACCTCTTGAATCAGAATCCATTCGATCGCGGAGAACTGAGTCGAGATTTAAAAAGCACGGACAGCTCCTCTATATGAAAAGGTGTGTTCATGCTTGTACTACGGGGCTTCAAGATGTTTGTAGCTAAATGGAACTCAAATATAGCAAAATTTTCCAACAAACATTTCTAAGCCCCCTTCTATACAGTCTTACTTGTGTGGGATTGTAGAAGAATTGCGGAGTTTTCATGGTAAAGTGAACACCGTGGGTTTGGAGTGATATCGATGGAGGGGTTGTGGATCGCAAAGAGCCTCACAAAGGATGTTTCTTTGAATGGACCATTTCAAAAGAAACCACCGGCATGTTTTATTTGTCACTGGAAAATGGCATGGCCGAGGCCAGGTCACCTCTTGTCACTTCCCAAAGCGGATAGATGGTCAGGATCGGCAGCCCAGGACGCATTTCTGCGAGGCCATGGTCAGACGTGCCTCTGCCTGCCACGATTGTGTGCACCGTTCTGACACAGCTGTCCCCTCTCGCGGTACTCTGGGCTTCTCTGGTGGGTCAGAAAATTTGTTGCCATGGCCACACACAACTCAGGCAGACAATATTTCCTCAGGGAGTCACAGGTTACAATTCGTCATCAGAAACAACTCAGTTCTTTTGTCAGAGCACCTTCATCTCAGCAGTGTTAGCAGTAATGCTCTTCTCTGGCCTTCAATGCCATGGCCTGGTGCATGACCCCTTGGCTTCAAGTGTTATCAAACTCTCTTAGCCCTTCCACTAAGTGCCTAGTGGTACCCTGCTCGACTAGTAATCTTTGACCCAAGGACATTCCATTCTTACTCTGATTGGCAAGTGTAGCTCCACCTTGAATCACTCCCCTTTCCCAGCCTCCTGCCCCAAGGCATTCTGCTCTCTTGCTCTGTGGTCCAGGAACATGGTTGTTTGGCTCTGCTGCTCACCGACTCTTGGGTGTCGCGGCTCTGTCTCCCTGGGAACAAGGAGGTTCTTCATGCAGAGATTTCGGGGTCAAAGGAAGATGACTCCTTTTAAGCCTAGAGGGATGACAAAATGACCAATCCCCAGGGTTTGGTTTCTTACCCTTTATTTGTGTGGCCTTACTCCCACAAGGGAGCATGCCCATTTACTCTAAGCAAGCTATCCAGTCCCCTGCTTGTGTCAACTCACATTTGCGTCGTTCTGCCTAATCCCTTGGTGGGAGGAGTTACAAAGACTAGTTTGCAGAGCCATATTAAGCAGTTCACTGTACCACGCAATTGCCCATCTAAGTAAAAGTGTGCATAAAACAAAGGGACTTCAACAAGTTCATGGGAAACTGGGATGAAAAGATAACAGACTCTCCCCCCCCCCCACCATGAACTTGTGAAGCCCCAGATGTAAGTGTAGTACGCTCATTGTGTCATATTCTCATGTTCAGTACATTTCCTACAATACCTTGGAAGTTAACGATAGGTATAAAGAATCTGCCTTCTGGGCCTAAGGTGACCTGGGAGGAGAGCCTGCAGACAAGAAGACAAGGTTTACTTCAGCATTCTGTAAAAAAAGGTAAATTAGTCTGGAGTCAGCCAAGTCAAGGGACTGCAAAGTGGGAAAATTCCACTCTTTCCATTCCATTTCCTACAAACTTTTGGATGCCTCGTGTCAGGTATACATTCTGGTTCAGCCATTTTGCAATTTATTAGCTATGCGACCTTAGACGAGTTTCTAATATGTGTTTCAATGTGTTTTCACCTTTCATAGGTTTCCTGCCAGGATTAAAGCATTTAGCACAGTGCTCAACTTACAGAAAGTACAATAAAAATATTACTGTGGGGGCTGAGCCCTAGTGGGATAGTGGTTGTGCGGGGGACTGTGGCCCTCTGAGTTGGCGGTTCAAATCCAACTGCAGCTATCCAGGAGCAAGGCTGGGCCTCCTACTCCCACCAGAGGGCAGTGCTGCCCCCCCAAAATAATAATGTTACTGTGATTGCCTCCATTATCATGATCCTAGGCGTTGAAGCCTTTTAAAATTTTAAGCGGACCCTAACCAAAAGGTTGAATTTACATTTACCCAGACCCCACCCCCCAAACCAAAACAATCCAATGGACTGCCATAGGTTCCAGGTATCAAGACCCTGCAGGACAGAGTACAGTTCTGCCTAGTTTCAAACTGCCGAACTGCAGTTTGAAGTTAAACTAGTAACCTGCTATGCCACTTGGACTTGCCTAGACTACCTGAAGCACCTTGTGTGATAGTTAAGGTTTATTGTGCCCCCTGGCCAATACACATATGTGCGATTAATTGAAGGGTGGAAAGATAAATGGCTCAGTGAGCCTGGCCTTTCTTGTTCTTTGATGTTCTTTGCCTCAGCCCAGCAAGGCTCATTTCCTGCAAGAAATCCCTGAGGCAAAGCTACAGGGACTTACCTCGATGCGGCCCTGGGTGCTGGAGTAGCCGTGTGGAGACCCCTGCCAGCACTGAGATGCTTACACGCTCAGTGATTCAACTTTCCTCTTGCATTTGGTGTTACTGGGTATGTTTTTGTGAGTTTGAGGGGGACTTACGTGCTTGGACTGGATTGGGTTGGAGTGCTTTCTGAATATACACTTACCTTTTATATAAAATTATCTCATATGCATAAGCGTTTCTGTGGATTTGGTTCTCTAGTCTACCCAGACTAACCCACCTTGGGAAAAAGGTCAGGTAATCAATCCACTTCTGAAAACTTAGCCACTGTGTACTCTAGGGTACACCGTTCTAGTCTAACACACATGGTGTCCTGTGACTTGAAATTAACTCAGTAGCAACCGGAGAGAAAACTTCCTTGAAATACTCCCCTCTGGTTTACACGACTTTACATTCCATGCCTAGTTCTATTTGCTGCTTTCTTTTCTTGTACCAGTGGGATGTTGGCTAGCGTTGGATTGCTCACTGTAAGGTTGGCCCTTCAAACCCAGCAGCTGCGCTGAGGAAGAGAGATGAGGCTATCTGCACCTGTCAAAATGGACAACTTTGGAAATCCTTTATATAGAGTCGCGAAGAGCTGGAATGGACTCAGTGGCAGCAGGTTGGGGATAAAAACCCAAACCAAGGCTGAGCCCCGGCCAGTGGTGCAGTGGTTGAGAGCGGGTCTGTGGCCCCTGGAGTTGGCAGTTCAAATCCAGCAGCAGCTCTCCAGGAGCAAGGCTGGGCCTCCCACTCCCACCAGAGGGCAGTGGTGCCAAAAACAAACGAAACAAACAGCCAAACCAAGCCCATTGCTATCCCATCGCCAATGCCCACTCATAGCACATCAGTCCTACACATCAGTCAAAGTAGAACTATCCTGTGGGTTTCCTAAAGCTGTCGGTCTTTATGGAAGCAGACTCCTCCATCCATCTCCCCAGAAGCAACCGCTAAGTCTGAATCACAAATCTCAGTTGGCACTTAAGCACTTGAACCACCAGGCTCTATGGGCACCTCTCCCTCTTCATACAGTAAAACTGCCACACAGGATTCTGAAGAGTGGTGACTAGGAGAGCTGTAGTGCTCTAAATGCCGCAGATGGAACCCTTTCTCATGCATCAGTTGTATCAAGCATATTTGTACATGTGGTGCCATCTTCATGGCCAGCTTAATGGTTAAAGAACCCAGCGGCTAGGGCTGAGCCCCGGTGGCGTAAGTGGTTGAGTGCGGGACTGCGCATCGCGGGCTTGGTGGTTCAAATCCAGCGGCGGCTCTCAGAAGCAGTGCTGGGTAGCTCCCATGACCACTAGAGGACAGTGATGCCCCCCCCCCCAAAAAAAAAAACAACAAAAACACAAACAAGCAAGCCAAAAAGAACTCAGTTGCTGTGAAAGCACAGCGCTTTAAACCTACCAATTCTGGGAGAAAGATGTGGCAGCCTGCTTTGGTAGAGTTGCAGCGTTGGAAACCCTGTGTATTCTGCCCTGTCCTGTAAGGTCGCTATGAGTTGAAATCGACTTTATTATTTATCAGTATTCTTTGACTCTTCTGGAAAGTCCTTAGATTCATTGACCATCTGACATTCTTTTGTGAAGTGTTGATTCAAGTGTTTTGCCTACTTCTGTTGGACGCATCAGGATGCATCTGTTTGTAGGAGTCCTTTATAATCATCTGTTTATGAGCTCCTTATTGGAAGGGGACTGTGGCGGTCATGTGCTTATGTTAACTTTATGATTGAAATGTAGGGGTGGAGTCCAGCCTGTTAATCTGGAGATAGCCATTGAGTAGCCAATGAGACCTCTATGTGGGCATGGCTTTCTCCTGAGACTTCTGAGAAATCTCGCGATATTTCTCTCGTGGAGATGAGAAGCTATCTCATCTCAGAGACAAGGAATTATGGACAAGACTAGATGGCAGTGTCCAAGCTGCTGCAGGAGCCGCAGGAGAAGCCACACAGCCTTGCCCTGATGGAACCAGACCTCTAAAGCTGAAGAGGCCTTGAGGGGACCCCTGCCAGCAATGAGTTGCTTCTGCCACCACAGAATGCTGTTGATGGACCCTGAGCCCTGGAAGTGAGGAGCCATGGAGAGACCCCCTGTCGGCACCAGGACTCTGCACCTACTAGCCTGTGACTTCATGAGTCGGAAGGAGACTTTATAGACTGGTATCGGGCATATGGGTTAATATCGGACTTATGACTTTGAACTGGACTGGGCTGGGATGCTTTTTCAATGTCCCATTCCTCTTGTATATAAACCTTTTCCTTATATCCATATGCGAGTCTATAAATTTGTTCCTCTAGTTTACCCGGACTAACACAGGGATGGTATGATTTGCCTTCTGTGTGCTGAGGAATATCCTTACACAGAGAGAGAGAGAGAGAAAGAGAGAGAGAGAAAAAGAGGGGGGCGGGGAGATGAGAAAGAGGCATTTCATTACCCAATATCAGCTAACTTGAAACATGATCGAACCCTTCGTAAATAAGCAACTGGCGGACATGACTGTAATATCTGAGAACAACAGAAGACCTGTATGCAGAGGCTGTGAGAGCCTCCTGGTTGCCAAAGGGATAATGACGCATCCTCTTGGGGTTATGGAAGCTTTTTCCTGGGAACGCTTCCAGCATGCCTTCCTTGTGATGATGCTGATTCGAATCCTTTTGTTATAATCTGTAATCCTAAGTGCAGAACTTTGTGAGTGCTCCACGAGTCATTCCAGCAAATTATTGAACCCAGGGGAATAGTGGGAGCCAGCAGATAAAAGTGGGGGAGTCAGAGGACACCCTTGAGTTTGGCTCACCTCCTGGAGGAGTGGTGAGAAAACCTGGAATTAGCCAGTAGGTCAGAAGTAAGGGTGTTGTGTGCACATCTGCTTATTTGGTCATCTGCATTCCAGTATCCTGTTAGCTTCTAAACTCTCACCTAATAGTTCCAGATGGCTAGCAGAGAAAGTGCTGCGTAGGCAACTGGTGTTGAGAGATGACTGAGCAGTTGGAAAGTGGGATTTTTCACTAATCTTCATGTTTGGGGGCGTGGAAATATGTTGAATCTTACCCATGAAACTTGTGATTCTCTTTAGGAGTGCCTTTTGATAATCCCACCTTTCCACTGCAGTGAGTCAGTTCAGGCTCCTAGTGGCCCCTGTATAGGATTTCCGAGACTTAACTCTGTATGGGAGCAGCTGTGGGTTTGAACTGCCAACCTTGTGGTAACAAGCTAACCAACACTAACCCAACAGCATTGCCAGGACTCCTTCCTTTTGGGACTAGAAGTTATTTTTCTGGGTCTGATTTATAACCATTTCCTTCTTTTTTAAAAAAAATCATTTTATTAGGGGCTCTTTTAGCTCTTATAACATCCTATACATCAATTTTATCAAGCGTATTTGTATATGTGTTGCCTTATCATTTTCTAAACTTTTTTTTAAATTGCTGGCTTACATACAACTCTTAGCACAATCCATGCATCCATCCATTGTGTCAAGCACATTTGTTTATTTGTTGCCCTCATCATTCTCAAGACATTTGCTTTCCGCTTGAGTCCTTGCTATCAATTCCTCCTTTTTTTCTTCTCCCTCACCATTCCCCCTTCTCTCATGAACCCTTCATAATTTATAAGTTATTATTATTTTGTCATGTCTTACCGCGCCCGAGGTCTCCCTTCACCCATGTTTCTATTGTCCATCCCCCAGGAAGGAGGTTATATGTAGATACCTGTAATCAATTCCCCCTTTCAACTCTATCTTCCCAGTATCGCCACTCTCAGCACTGGTCCTGAAGAGGTCATCTGTCCTGGATTCCTGTGTTTCCAGTTACCTTCTGTACCAGTGCACATCCTCTGATCTAGCCGGATTTGTAAGGTAGAATTGGGATCATGATGGTTGGCTGGGGTGGAAGCATTAGGAAATAGAAGAAAGTTGGATGTTTTATTGTTGCTACACTGCACCCTGCCTGACTTGTCTCCTCCCCGTAACCCTTCTGTAAGAGGATGTCCAGTTGCCTACAGATGGGCTTTGGGTCGCCACTCTGCACTCCCCCTCCTTCACAATGATAAGATTTTTGATCCTGATATGATTTTATGATGTCTGATATCTGATCCCATTGGCACCTCGTGATACACAGACTGGTGTGCTTCTTCCATGTGGGCTTTGTTGCTTCTGAGCTACATCTGTTGGGCAGGTGAGCATCATGGAATGCCAATTTAATTGAACAAAGTGTTCTTGCATGGATGGAGTACTTGAGTGGAGGCCCAATGACCATTTCCTAACTTAATACTAAACCTATAAATATATGCATATAGATCTATTTCCCCATCATCATATACTATTTCCCCATCATCATATATAAGTATACTTTACATATGTACATGTCTTTATTTAGACCTCTATAAATGCCTTTTGCCTCCTGTTCCTTCCTCTATTTTCTTTTACTTTGCTCTTTTCCCACTATTGTGCTCAGCCTTCGTTTGGGCTTCAGTAATTCCTCTTGATTACATTACTCTTTATCAAGCCCTACCAGGCCTCCTACACCATCCTCACCACCTATTTTGGATCACTTGATTTTCCCTTGATCCGGGGTTTGTTAAAACCACTTCTTCTACCCATCTCCCCATCTCCCATCCCCCCCCCCACCCAACCATCAGTTCAGTCCATTGTTTTCTCCTCCAGATTGTTTATCTTGCCTATCTTATCTAGACAGACTTGCAGAGATAGCAATGTGCACCAAAACAAGACAGAGCAAAACAGAGGCACAAAAGAAACAAAACAAAAACAACAATAAAAAGAAAAGCCTGTAAATAGTTCAAGGTCTCTTTGTTGGCCTTTAGGAATGTTTTCCTCTTCTGTCAGGGTGCCCCACCCTGGTCCCAAAGTCTATTTTTGGTTCTCCCTCAGGACTTCCATGCTCTGCTCCCCCTTGCTGTTCTCTTGCGCACTCTGAGTGTTTTGCCTCCATGTGGTGGGGTGAGATCGGGCACAGTTCCTATACTCTGTTTTCAGTATCGTTTCCTGTAGGGCAATGGGTCAGCGAGGGACCTTGAGTCTCATCGTGGGGTCGCCATATGGTCCTCTCTGTGCTGCTCTGTTGGCTGCTCTGAGCAGGGATATCTTCCTCAAGGCTCGGTGAGCCAGGATGTGCTCCACTCCCTCTTCCTCCTCCTTCATTTGAAACCATGTGGTCTGGCCTCTGCCATAATACCTGTGAATGTTTGTATATAGTAGCTTTTTTCTTATGCCCCTTTTGCATTTTTTTTAAAGCTTACTTCAGCAGACTCATGTGTACTTGTCCTTTTGTGTTTGGCTTACCTCACGTAGCATACTTTCCTCTAGTTCTTCCCACGATGTGCTTCCTACGTTCATTACTACTTTTTAGCAATGCATAGTACTCCATTCTATGTATGTATCATTAATCCATTTGTTAGTTGATGGAAATTTGGGTTGTTTCCAACTTCTTGCAATTGTGAACTGTGCCACAATGAACATTGGAGCACAGATGTCTGGCCATGGTTTATTTCTTGTCTCTTCTGGGTATATGCCCTGTAAGGGGATTGCTGGGAACAAGGTGCTTAAGGTATAAGGTATTCAAATAACCTTTGGCAAACTTATGCTCATGAAGTTATATTCTTCTGTTATTTTTTGGAAGCATTATTGTTTGCCTCTCATATTTAGGTCTTCAATGCACCTATTGTATATGTGTTTTTAATTTCATGAATGGTGTGTGAGAATCAATATTTATATATTTCCCATATGCACGTGCAGTCAACCCAACACCAAATTTGAAAGGCTATCTTTTCCTTACTGGCCTGAAATTTTTGGTCATAAATAAGACTTTTTCATAAATTGTACTCCTGTATGTGTGGGTTTATTTCGGGATTCCTTGTTCTGTTTGATTATTTTGTATTTCTCTGTGCCATGATGATTCTATCTTTTTAATTAACTTTTATTATTCAGTGAAGTTCTCCAACTGTGTTTTTTTGAGAATTATCATGACTGAAAATTCTTGACACATTGCATTTTCATATGTAGATTTTAGAATTCACTTTCTGAGTCCTGTTTTAAAAATGGAAAGAAGAAAACTTGTTGAGAGTTTGAGGAAAATTTCATTAAATCTATTATGCACTGGGTAAGGTGAGCAGTGTGAAACCACCAGCCTTGCCTTGAGAGAAAGATGAGGCTTTCTGTTCTGTAAAAATTTACCGCCTCTGAAACCCAAAAGGATTGTTCGTCTTGGCCCTACAGGGTTGCCATAAGTCAGAAACAACTAGATGGCATTGAGGTTTTTTTTTTAATTTTTGAGTTGCCTTATAGTCCATGAATATTTCTGTTTTCTTTCTTTTTTTTTTTTTTTGGCATCACTGCTCTCCGGTGGTGGGAGTAGGAGGCCCAGCCCCACTGCTGGAATTGTACCTCCGTCCCAGTGGGCCGCAGTCCCGCACACAACCACTACGCCACCGGGGCTCAGCCTCTGTTTTCTTATTATTCATTTTTTCTCATTCATACCAAGAAAACTATAAAGCTTGTATATTCCTAATAATTTTTTCAATGCTACTATAAATAGTATCTTTCAAGTTTCCTTTTCTTATTAACTTCCTTATTAACTGGCATATAATTTTGTTTTATATATGTTGACCTTTTAACTAATGACTGTGTTGAAGTCACCGAATCAAAGTCTATATGTAATATATTCTTTGTTTTTTCTATACGTACAATTAGTATATAATTGTGGTATGTAATTGTTTGTTTTAAATATACTGACCTTTTATGTAATGACCGTATTGTAGTCACTTACTAAATCAAAGTCTATATGTAATATATTCTTTGTTTTTTCTACATGTACAATCATATTACTTGTGAAATATGACAGCTTTCTGTCTTCCTTCATAATCTACCATCATTTACTTGTATTGTCCCAAAGCATGGACGTGAATTTTAAATAGAGGGTCAGGTAGTGTGCTGCTAGCATGCCCTCTGTAGTTTACTTTTAAGTACAGCTATACTGAGGAGATTTTGTAGATAACATTCCCTTCACCCCCAACTTTCTGTGACTAGCATTATAACAGGAACAGAAAACCATTGGAAGGAAATCAATTGGAGGAAGGAGAAGCACGCAGGAAAGGAAGTGAAAGGGGCCTCTTTCATGCTGACAAGGTCTCTCACCCAGCTGACATGATCCTATGAAATGGGTTTGATCACCCCCATTTTCTAAAGATTGACTTCACTGTATGTATATATATATATACACATATATATATATGATAGCTTTACAGAAAGTGCAGGAAGTTGCTATATACTCTCTCCTCATCCACTTCTCTTATTAACATTTTATGGTTGTGTTCTACATTTGTTTCAAATCATGAACCAATATTGACACATTAGCATTAACTCGAGTTTATAGTTACCAAGAGCCTTGGTGGTGAATAACTCAAAACCACCCATTGTTCCCAGGGGTAAAGATGAGGCTCTGTGCTCCCTGCAGAGTTAGAGTTTTAGAAACCCACACGGGCAGGTCTAACCCTGTCCTATGGCAACACCATGTGTCACTATTCGCTCCAGGGTAGTGAGAAAGCCTCTAGCTTACACTCAGGTGTGCTGTTCTGTAGATCACACCTCCAGGTGTTGGCAATTGCATGTGTTGTGTGTCCATCATTGTATTATCACAGAATGCCCAACGTTCCACTTTTCCATCTCTTTCTTGCTTAATCCCTGGGCAAACCAGCTGCCATTCAGTCAATGCCAACTGGTATTGAACTCCATAGGGCCGGGCAGACCAGCTCCTGGGAGTGTCTGAGACTGTAACTGTTTATCAGAATGGAAAGCCCCATCCTTTTCCCACGGAATGACTGGTGGTGTTGAATTGCTGATTCCAGGTTGTATAACCACTATGTCCCTAGAGTGTCTCCCCTGGCAACAGTTGATCTTTTTATTAACTCTATCTTTTGACTTCCCCAGAGCACCGTATAGTTGGAATGATACAGTAGCTTTTTCAAACTGACTTCATTCACCTAGCAGTATGCTTTTTAGATTTCTCCATGTCCTTTGGCAGCTTGATAGCCCATTTCCTTTTCAGAAGAATACTCCATTTGGGTGCACCATGGCTTATGAAGTAGTCGTCTGTTAAAGGACATCTTGGCTGCTTGAAGGGTTTGGCATTTATGTATAAAACTGCTATTAGCATGTGCAAGCTCTTACAGGCATGTGTTTCTAACGGATTTGGGCAAATATTTAGCACTAATTTCTGGATCATGTGGCTAAACCTATATTCACCTTTGCAAGAAATTGGCAGGCTGTTTCCCCAACATGGCTGTACCATTTTTATTTCCATTCCCAGTGAATGAAAGGGTTTGTGCCCCCTGTCTTCTCCGGACTTGGATGTCAGTGCTGGGAGTGTTAGCTGTTCTCGTGAGAAGCCCCTCAATGAGGGGGTGCACACAGTCGCTGTGGCAGTGGGCTTGAGCAGGAGAACAATTGTGAAGATGGCCCAGGACCCGGGACTGCCATGTGCTGTAGCCAGTGGGGTTTGCTTTGAGTCGGAACTCACTAGTTGCCACCCAGCAATAAGTGTAGGCTCACCAGGAACGCTGGGTTGGTGTTGGGCTGCTCCGGGTCACAGAAAGATTTCTCCAGCGTTGTCTCCCCCAGATAGATGCTAAACTTGACTGCTTGCTACCCGTGGCCAATGACTGTACACTTGGAGGTCAACAGATGTAGGTCAAGGGTTAGTCCCCCTAAGGGCTATCAGTCATCGAGAACAATATCAGGCTGTCTAGTCTGACCCACCCTAAGTAGGGCCTGCTCCCTTCTGAGGGGAAATATGGGGAGTTGGTACTGGGGGCCTAGGTAGAAAGAGGATGTTTCGAGAATGATGATGGCAACAAGTGTGCAAATGTGGTCTGCATACAATTGACATATGTATTGATTGTGATAGCCGTTGTATGAGCCCCCAATAAAATGATTTTTTTAAAAAGATAGTAGTAGACTACTGCCTTGTAGGAGCCCAGGGAGGTCAAGTCCACCCAAGAATGATCGAGGTTAAGGCCACCATCATGAATCTAGGGTCCACCTTTCTTGTCACATGTATACCCCTATTCCCTCCCCTTATTGTCACATATACACCTCTAGTTCATCCCCTCCCTCTTATACTTATGCCTATTATACATCCCCTTCCTGTGATGTGTGGTTACCTGTAATCATGCCCACAAAGTAGATTTAAACCTTGGTTAGCAATAATCTTGCCCTTCTGCCTTTCCACATGGACCACCAAGGGGGTGTCGAGGTGAGCATGCTACCGTCAAATGTGTCTGACTCCATTATTTCTCTCTCATATTTTCTATGACTTTACTATAGTCTTTATCGATTATCGCTGTACAATTGTGCCTACTGGACCATGATGATGTGTTAGGTGCTGGCTCCTCTGACAGGCTGCTCTCTATAAGGCTGGGAGTTCAAACTTGCCTGCTGCTCATGGGAAGAAAGATGAGGCTATCTTCTCCCATGAAGATTGAAACATTTGGAAACCCTCTAACCTTTCGAGGACTGCTATGAGTTAGAACTTACTCGATTGCAATTGTTTTTTTTTTATTTGTTTCTAATATGTCTATAATGGTATCACATTTTTTATCTAAAAGATTATAGTTAAAATAAAGTAAAATGTGCCAATTCAGAAATACCTACACGTGTAATTTAGTGATATTAACTATATTCTTAATTTGTGAAACCAGTTTTTCAATTTTTCCAATACCGTTGACTGACTCAGCAATCTCTTAACAAGAACTTTACCTTCGCCCTTCTTCACAGTGTGATAAACTATGAATAACCTTTGATTTCTAAACCTTTGATTATTTTATATGTGATATATTGTACTTATTTTGCAATTGACATTTTCTACAAAATAATGTATTATATACATATTACATTGTGCCACTCATAATAAATGTGCTTCTGTATATGACTAATTGTATGCATATACACATTTATCCAGTCACCAGATGTTTTTGCCACTGCTGCCTGTCTTGCTTAGCAGCCAACTCATCCTGGGTCCACAATAATTTGTTCATAGTTGTGTTTTTTTCGGGGGGGGGGGGGGGGGGAGGGGGAGGCATCACTGCCTCTGGTGGTTGTGGGCGCTACCTAGTGCCGCTCCAGAGAGCCGCTGCTGGATTTGAACCACCAAACCCACGGGCCACAGTCCTGCACTCAACCACTTACACCACCGGGGCTCAGCCCAGTTGTGTTTTTTTTCAACTATAGTCTGGCCTTCCAGCGATCTGAGGGACAGTGAACTGGTCCCCCGTTTAAAAAGTTTGAGGACCCCTGGCCTATTTCATATAAGTGAGATCAGGCATTATTTGTCCTTTTATGATTAATTTGTTGTAGTAAACAGTAATGTGTTTACTAAACAATACTTTTACTAAACATTGTTTTACTAAACAATGTTTTTACCAAACAGTCATGTATCAAGACTTAATTTCCTTGATGATTAATCTTCCATTGTATGGTTGTATCACATTTTGTGTATCCATTCATTTTTTAATGGGTTGTTAACTTGTTTCCATTCTTGCTGAGCCCCGGTGGTGTAATGGTTGAGTGCAGGACTGCAGCCCACTGGCTTGGTGGTTCAAATCCAGCAGCAGCTCTCCAGGAGCAAGGTTGGGCCTCCCACTCGCACCAGAGGGCAGTGATGCCCAAAAAGCCAAAAAAAAAAAAAAATTGTTTCCATCTTTTGGCTATTGCTACTGGTTGCATTGTTTTATAGTTTTCTGTGACTTTTCAATTATTTGGGTGTACTGAGGATTGTAATTATTAGCTCACCAAGGAGTTCCAGATTCAACATTTTGAAGAACCACCAAAATGCTTGCGACCGTGACTGTACAGGATTGTAACCCACAGTGGGAGAGGGTTCTAGTTTCCTGCATGGAATCTCCAACACTTTTGGTTTTCCCTCTGGTCTTTTCCCTTTTTATCATAGCCTTTGTAGTCAAGAGTGAGATAGTCTCTCACTGTTGCCTTTTTTTACATCTTCTGATTAAGCGCTTGACTGCCAGAAGAAAGGTTTCCTCCTCAAACCCACCCAGAGACAAATTGGAGAACAGGGGTGGCAAATCAGTTTTGAAAACCCTCTGAAGTAGCTACGCCCTGCACGCATGGGGGGGCGGGGGGTTTCCTATGAGTTGGAATTCACTGAATGGCAAGGAACACCACCGCCACCACTGCCACCATTGACAAAATGTCTCTGTTCAAGTCTTGCTCGCTTTTAATATGGACTTCTTTGTGAGATTGTTGTTTGAAAAGCTTGTGAATTTTGTGAAAAGTTGTAGACATTCAAAATTCTTTTGCCTATTAAGCTTCTATCAGATATATTTCCTGCAAATGTTTTCCTATTCCATAGGTTATTTTTTAACTTTGCTGACTAAAGCCCTTGGAGGAACAGAAAATTTTATGAGGCCCCATTTATCTTTGGGGTTTTGTTTATTTGTTTGTTTGTTTGTTTTCGTATCTGGTAGTCCTGTATTACTAATACTAGATCTCATAACCAAGCTCGAATGTTTTTGTATGGATTTTGTGATTCTAGTGTCTCATTTAGATCCTTGATCCATTTTGAATGACTTTTTCGTATACCCATGGATGCTGATTCTTTCTTTTACCCATAGAATCCAGTTTTCCCATGTCATCTATTTTAAGAGATTTCTTTTTCTCTACTTAATAGACTTAAAATCCTTGTAGAAAATCAGTAGACCAAAGGGCAGTGATGCCTAAAAACTAAAAGAAAAAAATCAGTTGACTATAGATGTATGGATTTATTTTTGTCACTGGCAATTCAATTCTATACTTTTGTTATTGCTCTTTTGATTACTGTAACTTTATAGTACGTTTTAAATTATACTCATTGCCATTTGAGTCTATTCCTTCCTGTAATGACTCTATAAGATGGGACTGAAATGTCTCCAGGCAGTTCCAAGACTGGAACTCTTTATGAAAGTAGAAAACCTTGTCTTTCTCACGTGGAGCAGCTGGGCGGTTCAAACTACTGACCTTGTGGTTGGCAGCCCAGTGCTTTTCAAAATTAGGAAATATGAATTCTCTTAATATTATTCTGTTATATTTCTAATGTCTGTAGGTTGTAGAGTGATGTCATTTATTTGTTTCTGGTATTTGTGTGTGTGCCTTTGTTCTTCTTGATGAATCTTATCCTGTGCTGTTAATTTATTAAAATACTGTCATTTTTTTTTGTTTTTGTTTTTCTCTAATATATGCATTTCAACAGGTTTCCAAAGTTTTGTCTAGTCATTGTTGTTGGGTATTTTTGTTTGCTTCCTGTTTGTGGGTTGTTTGATTTTATGTATAGGACAGGCAAATCTATAGAGTCAGGAGAATGGGGGGAATGGGGAGCTCAGATCGAATACAAGAAGCAAATGCTCTGAAATTGTGGGGATGTTTGACTCTTCTCAGTGTGACTGAATGTGTTTCTGACTGTCTGATAGGTGAAGGATATGTCAATAATGTCAATAAAGCCATTTTTTTTTTTGTATCACTGCCCTGGTGGGAGTAGGAAGCCCAGCCTTGCTCCCGGAGAGCTGCTGCTGGATTTGAACTGCCAGCCTGTGGGCTGCAGTTATGCACATAACCACTGCACCACCAGGGCTAAGTTCAATAAAGCTATTTTTAAGAACTTTCCCTATGGCCATACCTTTATCTACATCCTCTGTGTTTTGATACACTATGTTTTTCTTTTTGTTATCAATCAAAAGTTCATCTGATTTTCTTCTTTGACTTTCACGTATATCGACTTAATTCCCTAAAATATGGGCATTTCTCTTGTCATTTTGGTACTGATTTTTAGCTTCATTCTACTCTGGCAGAGCACACACTCTGTCTTTTGTAATTTGCTGAGACTTAATTTATGACCTGGTAGACTTAGGGATTGTGGCGGGTGCACCCGTCATCTGTCTGGCTGCCAACTCAGAGGCTGGCTCCTGGAGCCCTCCCAGCCGCTGTGTGGGCACAGGGCGGACAGGGTTCTCCCTGGTCACACAGACTCAGGCTCCAACGGACGCAACAGCGGCAGCAGCACCCGGTCAGTTGTAGTAAATGTTTCATGTACCTGGGAATGTATTAATTTTCTACTTTTTTGCAGTTATTCTGATGGAGTCAACCGGATAAAGTCCACTAACTAGGTTATTCAAATGTTTCTACATAGTTATTCACTTACAGATGGTTTTCCTGGCTCTTTCTATTAAAATTACCTACTTGTTGCAGATTTATCTGTGCTTCCATTTGTTTCTGTCATTTTTTTTTACTTTACATGGTGTAAGCCTTCATATTATCTTGATTTGCACAAATTTAACCAGAAGAAAAGATTTTCTTGTGAAAGAAAGTTAAAAATGTGTTGCCGTAGCAAGTTGACACCCATTTGTGGGAACATAAGGATTACCTGAATTGTCGAAGTTGAAAGCATACTTGCTGCTTACCAAAACTTTTTCCAGGTAGAGATTATTTGTAGACTGTGGCTGAAGGCGGGGGCATCTCCTTTTACACAATGCATACCGTATTTTTCAGACCATAAGAAGTATTTTTCCCCCCAAGTGGGGGGAAAGCAAGGGTGAGTGCATTTTATAGTCCAAAGATGTGGTACCCCAGAACATTTTAGTATATTGGTACTATTTGGTTCAGAATATTTTTTCTTGTCTTCCTGTTATAAAAATTGGTCATGACTTATCATCAGGTGCATCTTATGGTCCGAAAAATGCAGTCATTACTGGTATAACTCATTGTCATTTGTTAATGTGGCACTTCTTTGCAGAACTGAAGGAGCTTGGATTCTGAGGTAAGGAAGAATTGGAATGTACCTGTCACCAGGTTACATGTCTCAGATACACCCTTAGTTAGGAATTAATTTGAGGTACCTTCAGTGATTCACATTACTGCTTTTCAATGCACACCAAAAAATTATTGTTACTGTGTTATGTTAAAGATGTTTAGTGTATCTGGAAATATTTCCTTAATTTTTTTTTATGCCTGGAAAGGTACACTATATACTAATAAACATTCAACTATTAAATTATTAAAGGGGAAGTGTACCTAACCATTCTAATTTACATACAATTTAAAGACTAATTAAAAACATAATTTGTTCACAATCTGGAACTGTTTGACTCAGAACTGTTTTTGCTTCTGTCTTGTAGCTGTGTGGGATTAAGCAACATAAAAATGAAATTAAAAAAAAAAACTTTATACATGTTTAAACAACTTTTAGCATGCATATGTTAATTCTGTTTCTCAAGTTTCTTTCATTTGAGATTTTTTTTTTAAGCTACAATATGGGTTTTTTGGTTGTTTGTTCGTTTCCAAAATTTTTCTATTTATCAGTTGAATGACCTTCATAACTTTAGGTTGTCCCCGAGAAAAGTATTAAAGTTAGCTTGTGTCCTTCTTTGTCAGTGTGCAAAATAGCTACATGTAATCTTCTTTCTAGCACATTGCCCACGTTTTAGACCTTTGTCACGTAGAGTATGTTTTGTGATAATTTTAGAGACTAGGCCACTGACATTCATTGATTAGCTAAAGCTAAAAAACAAAAAATCCTAAAACGTAACGAAGTTTAGATGGTACTCCTATTTAGTCATTATTTTTTGAGTGGGAAGTAGCCCTCCACTATGTAAGGTATTTTATTTAAGTAAATTAGTTTTAGACTCAGTTAAACATGGAGGTTGGAACAGAAACATTTATTTTTCTTTCTTGAACTTACCGATAAAATGGCAATAAAAGTTGCAAAAAGAATGGAAAAGAAAACAGTAGTGGTAGATAAGAGAACTGAAATCTTAGAAACTTAGCAAGTAGCTAGATGAGTGATCATCAGTTGAGCAGAGTAACTTTAATGGAATGTATTACTTAAATATATTTCAATTAAATGAACTATCGTTCATGTACCGGTTATCATTTCCTTCATGTTGGGTCATATGTGACTATCATTTGTAGTGGCTGTTTAATGATTTATATAATATACTTAATCCTTCTATTAGTGTGAAGGTACTAAGTTCTTCGCTGTGTAGCATTCTATGTAACTAATATTTATATATGGGAGAGGGGTCACCGCCCCTCCCCTACATTAAAAACCCCCCAACAACTGGAAAAAAGCTCCCCTGGGCACCTCTTTCATAGTACACATTTTTCCCCGTTAAGAAAGCTACAAGCAGCTCACTCTGAGTTAGTGCACCAATCCTCTCTGATCACAGTGAATTTTTTAAAAAACAGTTTTACTCAAACCTTGTTTATTGTGATGGCCAATCAGAGAGAACAGCATGAGCTTGTGAAACTTTGTTTCCTGCTCAGGAAAAATGTCGTAAGAACTGTCGTGATGTTGAACACAACTTACAAAGAAAGGCCTATTGAAAAAACTCAAGTGTTATGAGTAGTTTTCTCATTTCAAGCCTAGTGAAATGTCGATTGATGACAAACCCCATTCAGGACATCTGTCAACTTCTGGAACAGACGAAAATGTCGACAAAATCCATGCACTTGTGCTCAAAGAACAATGACAACGACGGACCAGTGAAAGATGGGCAAGTTATCTGAACTATATTGGAGTGTTTTTCTGCTCATTTTAATGGAAGATTTGGGAATAAGAAGAGTTGATGGGAAATGTGTGGCTTGCGTTCTGACTGATCAGCAAAAAGAGCCAAAACATGCAGTGCTTTGAAAGAACAGCTCCCAAGCGACCCAGACTTTTTTCCAAGGTCATTAATGATGGCGAGACCTGGTGCAATTCTTACAGCCCCGAAAGTGTACATCAGTCAAGCCGGTGGAAGATGTCATTGTTACCTCGAACCCAGAAAGTGCACCAAGTGAAATCAAAGATCAAGAAGGTGCTCATTTGTGTTTTGTTTTTTTATTTGAGAGGGATATTTGAGTGCATTTGAAGTTTTGTTTTACCAGGCCAGACTATTATCAAGCTTTCTATTGAAAGCAGTGGTTCCCAACCTTCCTAATGCCACGACCCTTTAAGACAGTTCCTCATGTGGAGGGGACCTCCCCCCAACCATAAAATTATTTTCATTGCTACTTCATCACTGTCATTTTGCTATTGCAATGAATCGGGTGACCCCTGTGAAAGTATCGTTGAGCACCACAGGTTAAGAACAGCTGATTTAGAGGTTCTGAAAAGCTAATAAAACTGCC
The DNA here is from genome assembly GCA_004026705.1 of Nesogale talazaci. Classification (NCBI taxonomy): domain Eukaryota; kingdom Metazoa; phylum Chordata; class Mammalia; order Afrosoricida; family Tenrecidae; genus Nesogale; species Nesogale talazaci. Next base: position 13,486 of record PVJH01020536.1, on the reverse strand, counting down.
ACCAAAAAGGCCTGATTTTGTCACCACGACAAGGCCCCCACTCACGCAGCCATCTCAGTGCGCCACTTTTTGGCCAAAGCCAGCACGCCCCTTGCCCCACGCACCTGATCTCACCCCTGCAACTCCATTTTGTTTCTGCGAACGCAGAGGGGCATGAAAGAACTGCGACTTGATGATGTAGAAGAGGTGAAGAAAGAAGGGAGGGAGGTGCTGCCAGCCATCCTGACAGATAGATGAGTTTGAAAAATGTTTCCAAGAATGGAATCACACATTTGACAAATGTATTAAGTGTAATGGAAGGTACTTTAAAAGTGATAAGGGGGCTGAGCCCTGGTGACCCACAAAAAAGAAAGTGATGAGTTGTTTTATTTTTTTGGCATCACTGCCCTCTGGTGGGAGTAGGAGGCCCAGCCTTGCTCCTGGAGAGCTGCTGCTGGATTTGAACTGCTGCAGTCCTGCACACAACCACTATGCCACCAGGGCTCAGCCAGTTGTTTTATTTATTTATTTTTAATTTATATACATAGCTTTGGGAGAAAAATCTGTTTTTTTGTTTGTTTGTTTGTTTGTTTATCAGTACCTCCTTGTATACATGAGTTTATTACTCACAACAACTATTGGTTAAAGTTTATTCCGTGAGTGGTTATTTGGTTCATGCACCAGATTGCTTTTAAAAGGCTGTTTGATCATTACTAAACGTATGTAAATGCTTCCATGTCAAAACATCCTAACAGCACTAGGTGTCCACTCTGGGAGAGACAGCTAATGCTTACAGTGGAGTTCTTGACTGTCGGGCTGATTGTTAATCCGTGCTTAAGGGAGAGGGTCCTGTGACATGAATAATACGTGAATTGATCTATTAGTAAAGCTTAACTGACTATCCTGTGGCCACATTATGATAAAGACAGATGCCCTTCATTCAGAGGAAAGGGAGATTTCCCTTGATGGTGGTGGTGGGGGGGGGGGGGGGTTGACCCTCCATGAAGGCTTTGTTCAGGAAAGGGCATCTGAAGTTACACAAGAAGGACTTAAAGAGGAAAATCTGAACAGCCAGAATAGGTGTGTCAGCTTGGGTCCATTTATACAGAAACCACACAGTAATTTAAATGGGGAGTTTAATATAGAGATTGATTATTAAGTTAGGAGTGGATAGTAACAATACAGATGCAACCTCCCACACACACACACATACACATCTGCCACCCAGACACACACACACACACACACACACGAAAGATAGACAGCCTGGGTTCAGGGAAAGTAACAATGAAGAACAAACTTGGAACAAGATCTCAGACTTCAATGACCTTGGTGTGGTTATAACCCAGTGATGGGTGGAGACATTTGCAGAGGTGCCCGAGCCCGAGCCAGCCCACAGTGTGTCAGCTAGTGTGCCACGGCTGGTGGGATCTGTGCAGAGGGAGTCACGGCACCACTGAGCTCCACAGCCCGTGTAGAGTTTGTGTCGGTAAGTGGGGCCACAGGACAATCCCCAGCTCTCAGGCCTAATAGGTAGGCACAGAGGTAGTAGAGGTTGAGAGAGGGTATCACATCGGGTGCTGCTTGACCTGAGAGTAGGAGAGACTGCATTTTGAAGGTATTAGAGTGCTGTGATGTTTGGCTCGGGCAATAAAGCAAAATATGCTTTATTTTGGAAAATAAAGTAAAAAATGCTTCCCCTATCTCCAATAAAATATCAGTGCACTAGACAAATCTGGGACTGAATGGCAGAGGGAGGAAATAAAAGCAAGCTCTCCAGGAACCTATGGAGAGAACACTTGGAAACCAGTAAAGAAAGCTCCATCCTTGGTGGCACAGTGGTTATTTGTTGGGCTGCTATCCACAAGGCTAGTACTTCGAAACCTCTAGCTGCTCTAGGGGAGAAAGACAATGCTTTCCAGTCCCTTAGTAAAGAATTGCAATCTTGGAAACATCCTCCCACCTGCACAGTTCTATCCTGTCTGAATTTACCCCAGGGCAGTGAGTTTGGTTTTCTGTGATGTCTCTCCAGCACCCTCTAGTGACAAAGCTTAACATGTCAGCTGGCAAATGGAAGTAATTTAAAGGGCTCAGATCCATTTTCTTAGATCAGGCGATGAAGGAATAGACCAACCATTGTTACCTTACAGAAAGCATTCTGGAAGTGGTTGGGAAAGAAAGCCTGAGCAAAATTAGAAGATTAGGAAACTGTGAGAACACTGAGGAAATGCATAGACAAGAAAACCTGTAGTACAAGGTTAATGTAAAGGTAAAAGAAGAGAACCCTACAAAGGTCCTTTGAGTCTCATTGAATTCAAGGGGCTTTGCAATGAATGGAGAAGCGTTTGATAGAGGAAAACGGACACATAGTGTACTGTTGATGGACATAGGGGAGGCAAGGGCATATAGGACTGCATTTTTGCATATACCTAGATTATTTAGGAAGTTGCTTGCATTTTCTCATATGCTTGAAAATTCCCACTCTGACATATTTCATAACGTAATGACATGATACTGTAGTAATACAGTAGACTTGATACTTAACAATAGTACTGTATATAAAACATGCTTACAGAATTTGGGGCACAAAGGGGTTAATAGGAAAGAAATGAGCATACAGTGAAAGGAGGATGAGACAATAAAGGTGTTCACACCTTTAAATAAAGACAGTTCTGTCTTGGAAAACTGCAAGGGTATTCAGACCTTTACATTGCTTATCGTTGACTGCCTTCCCTCAGTGGAGGAGGGCATCGGTTTGCACCGGGAAAGCAGACCACTAAAAGACAATTCCAGCAGAGGAAAAGTAGGCATGTTATCCATGGTTGTGGTCAATCTATACTGGAAAGGAAAGATGTGGGAATGATCGTGTTGGGGGAAGTGGGGGTAGATTTTTCCACAATTCTATCTCCTCCAACATCTTAAGCAAACATTAGTAACCATTTGCCAGCATCTGGTGGAAAGTCAGAAGCTTAGAGTTATTCTCCATAAAGGCTTCAGCAAGCCAAATACTTTTGTCTCTCCCACAAAAGATAGAACTCACTCCCTCCTGTTAAGATAATGGATTACTACCCCTGAAAACTTTTGCTAAATCAAGCCTCCAGCCCAAGGGCAATCAAGGTTAGGCCCATAACTCCGTTTCCTATAACATGTACCTGTAGCACAACCCTCTCCTGTGACATATGTCCTCACCTGTAATTAGGAGCCTTGCATGTCTCCAAACGATATTTAAGACTTGGTCAGAATGAAGGAGCGCTCTCTGGCTCTCTCCCTCTTCCCCTCTCCCCTCTCTCCCTTTGGCCCTGTCCTCTCTTGTTCTCTCCTCACTCCCTCTCCTTCATGTTCCCTTCCCCCATATCCTCTCATTCTCTCTCTCCATGTGGACCACCAAGCGGGGCTGAGATGAGCATGCTACCATGAAATGTGTCTGACTCCATTATTTCTCTCTTAGCTTCTATGACTTTAGTATAATAATTAACCAATTACTGCTGTATAATTGTGCCTACCAGACAGTGATGTTAATGTTGGAGGCTGGTTCCTCTGACACAATCCATTCAATTGAGATTCCAACCCCTTTGTGGTTTTTGTTGTTGTTTTTGCCAAATGTGTTTCTTTGTTTCCCTTTAGACTTGGAGTTTGTTTTCTTTTCCTTGTGATCCTACAGGCCAGAATTGCTGAATAGTCTTGAGTTCCCCATATCTATGGAATGCCTCCTAATTATATGGACAATTATGTGTTTCGTTCCCAAATATTTTCTTCAACTCAATTAGTACCTGATCCCATGGGTGGTTTGTTTGTTTGTTTTCCCCCTTACTTAGACATGGACTCAAAAATCAAGGAAGAAGTCCCCGTGCATGAGCAAGTCATCCTTTGCGGTGGGATTGAAACCTCAGTTCTGCAGTGTGGGCCATGGACTAACCTCTTTGGTGATCTAGGTGCCACCAGGCCTAAGGTGCTCATTTTAATTATTTCTGGTAAGTACAAAGATCTGGAGAAGAAGATTTTACATAAATATTTATAACTACTTGTAATTTTAAAACATTGCAGGTTAATTAAAGAGAATATGACAAATATAGGAAATTTTATAGAAGGAAATGCATCAATCCATTTATTTATAACCTCTATTTTTAATACTTTGATGTTTGTTTTCATTTTAAATTTTCTTATTTGCAGCTAAGCCCTGGTGGCACAGTGATTGTGTGCAAGACTGCGGCCCACAGGGTTGACAGTTCAAATCCAGCATCAGCCCTCCAGGAACAAGGCTGGGCTTCCTACTCCCACCAGGGCAGTGATGCCAGAGGAAGGGAGGGGGATTTCCTTATTTGCATCATTATGTATATTATGTTGTTCATGTGTGTGTAATTTGGGAGCTCAAAATTAGAACTATACCAAATATGCAGTTTCAGAACTGCTTTTTTTCTTTAATAAAACAGAATATTTATGATTTTCTCAAATGCTTTTTTGATAGTTTCTAAATCAGTTTTTTTTTCTCTCTGATTGAAAGATGGTTACATCAATTGTAACGTGTTTATTTAGCCTTTTGGTTCACTGGATTTGACAGCCACTTCTCTGGTGAACTTTGGTAGGTCACTGAGTTGGTCACTTGCTTGCAGATATTTGAAGCATTTTTTAAATTGTGAGTGAGTTTGAACGTATATATTTATCATTCAATTGTGTTTGCGCCATGAACTGCTTGCACATTCTTCAACTGTGTCATCCATTTTTCCCTTGCCCATTTTTTATATTTAGAGTAAATTTGTGCTTTGTCTAATCGTGTGTGTCAAGAATCTTTCCCTAGCTAGTCATTGCCTCCTTCATAACATTTATTTGACTGTGACAGAAATTACTGCAGGACAAGATCCCCGACCACCGCCCCACCCCCACCCCAGGAAAGTCAACCTTCATGATATGGACAAAGTAAAACTTTCACTTATTTCTGTGACACAACTCCAAATAAGAAGCAGTTACAACCATCCCTTAATAATCCAAACATAGTGTTTATGAAGTATGGATCTGGGAAAATTGGAAGTTGTCCTAAATGCAATAGAACCTTTAGAGACGGATACCCTCAGCATTAGTGAGTTGCAATGACCTGGGCTTGACAATTTTGAATCAGACAATTTAGATAAACTCTTTTGTGTTAAGAATGGCAAATTGAAGAGGAGCGGCATCATATTCATTGCCAAAAACACATTTCAAAATTCATACTGAAGTACAACACTGTCAGTGAGAGCACAAAGTTGTCCAGTCAATATGATAGCTACTCACACACGCACACCAGACACTGATGCCATAGATAGAACGAAGACATTTATCAGCTCCTGTTGTCTGAAATTGATCAAACATGCACTCAGAACACATGGATAATTGCTTCAGATTAGAATGTTAAAGTTGGAAACAAAGAGATGAATAGCCTGAAAAGGTGACCTTAGTGATAGAGATGGCACGAGAGTGTGTGATACATTTTGCAAGACCCACAACTTACTCATTGCAATGGCTTCTTCTCTCTCCTTTTTTGACTTTTTATTGTGAACTGAGTAAAAGAAATAACCTCTTAAAAACAACGTAAGGCACAGTTAGACATGTACCTCACTAGAGGGAATACCCAGGAATCAAATCAGCTCCATCTTTGGAAAACAGACCAGAGAGAAGCTCACTCTTTCTTCAGAGCAAGGCCAGGGGCAATTTGTAGAACCGACCCTCAGTTTTTCATATGCAAATTTAAACTGAAGCAGAGGCAAATTAAAGCAAGTCGAAGAAAGCCAAAGTATGACCTTGATCACCTCAGTCCAACAGACACTCCCCCCAGAGTGATAGGGAAACCTTACAGGAAACTCAAGTCCAGGTGTGGGTGAGGAGAAGGCAACTACATCAATTACATCTCTGTTGGTAGGAAAGTGGGGAGGAGCAACCTCCCATCGGGAAAAACCTCTTCACAATATTATGTGGCGCCCCAGGGGAGAAGATCCGGTCCTAGGTTCCTAATTGGACACTTTTGGCCCAGTTTCTCTGCAGCCTTGGTGACCCAGTCCCTGGGCGATAGACCCTGGGGACTTTAGGCTCAGTTCTTTCATGGTACACAGCATCGTTCCTAGGACACCCCAGAAGTACTCAGTGTGGAAGCGCAGCTAAGTGAACTGGGTTGTACCTCAAACTCTCCTGTAGTCATTGGACTTAAGGCAGAAACTCTGAGAGAGAAGAAGCAGGTAACTCCTAGCCCAAGGGCGGAGGCCTGGGGGATGTTGGACTACGGTTCGAATCTCTTGCCTTGATGGTGCCCAATGAATGTGGCCCAGAATGACCATCTAACTATGGTGTTAACGCCCTTCTTGCTTCATGATAGCATGTATTGATCTGGTAGATGTGACTCTGCTGTTGTGAATGAATATTACGGAAATATTTGCCCTCTCAGCAACCCCTGATATGTGTGTAAGTTGTGTCCAGCCACTGAAGAATATAATCTGTACAAGTCAACGGTTCATGTATTGGCAGGTCATAGCTGGACAATACGCATACAACTTCTTTTCCTCAGCATTGTATTAAATTCTATAACATTGGCTGACATTATGACACTATCAATGCATCGTGGTTATTTACAGGGGCAGTTCTATCCTGACCTGCAGGGTCACTATGAGTCCGCATCGACTTAAAGACCAGAGAGGTGGTTGTTAATGTCCCCTAATACAAAATGTCAATAATGACTCTAAGGTGAACCAGAGGCATTATATAAGCAATAGATGCGGGAAAGGATTTGGGGCTTGCACTTGATTCTTGCCGCAGCCTACAAGCTGTTAGGAAATTTGTGTGCGAAACGAAGGAAGAGTCCGAATTAGATTAAAGCAGGCTTTATCGGGAGCTTGCGGACAGGTTCAACAGCTTGTGCGGAAGCAGGCTGATGAAGCCTTGCCTAGTCAAGGCAGAGGGGATTTTTTTTTTTAATGAATCATTTTATTGGGGGTTCATACAACTCCCACAATCCATACACACATCAATTGTATGCAGGCCACATTTACACACTTAATGCCATCATCACTCTCAAAACATCCTCCCTCCCTCCAGGCCCCCAGTATCAGCTCCCTATATTACCCTTCTCCCCCCCTTCCCCTTAATCCCTTAGTAATTTACAAATTGTTATTTTTTTTTCATACTGTACACTGTACAATATGTCCCAACACTCGCTTCCCTGTTGTCCGTGTCCCTGAGAGGAGACTACGTGTAGATCCCTAAAGTTGGTTCTCCCTTTCTATTCCTCCATCCCTCCACTCTCCTGGTATTACCACTCCTATTACTAGTCTTGATGGATCATCTATCCTAAATTTCCCATGTTTCCAACTTCACTGTACATCTCCTGGTCTAGGTGGATTTATGTGGTAGAATGGGGGTCATGATAGTGGGTGGAAGGCAGCATTTGGGAACTAGAGGAAGGTTCCATATTTCATTGCTACTACCCTCTATCTTAACTGGCTCATCTCCTCCTTGTAACCCGCAGAGGGGAATTTTTATACCCCTGTCAGCCCAGAAAAGGTCAGGCTATTCTTTGCAAAACGGGGAGGAGCCGGGCGGATGTGAAGGTTGAGTTATTCCCCCTGTGTCCTTGGGCACCTGCAAAGGGTGAGGAGCTTGGCTGAAAGCTTTATGGGAATGGGAACGCAAGTTACAGCAGGGAAAGGGACTTGGACACAAGCAATTAGTTTTTATGACATGGCCCTGCTTGATGCTCTGCCTTACAAAGAGATCACTGTGGATATAGGTGCTACATCTAAGAAAGTAGATGGTGCCCAGCTATCAGAAAGAATAGTCTTTGGGGTCTTCGAGCTTGTTTTCGAACAAGCAGTCATCTCAGTGAGGTGTCAACTAAATCCACAAGGAAGAAGCACACCAGTTGGTGTGATCCAAGGATTATAGGTAGCATAATCTTTTTTGAGACACAGCAAAGTATCCTAAAACTGGGATGCTCATTGCACATATCTGGATATTACAAAAAAAAACACATTAAGTTGTACACAGATAAATTATATGTATGTGAATTATGTGTAAAAACTGTGAAATGTGAGTTGGTTACAGAGAACCCGAGAAGGCTGTTATAAAAACCTCCCTGAGCTTCAATATTTCCTGTATTTTTGTTAGGTTTTTGTTCCTTCATATTAGGGTGTATCTTGGAGGTCACCGGTGTATGTCATCGGTGAATACACTCTTGAAGTTGTGTTCTGTATTTTTCTGTGTTTCAGCATATGAAACTCAGGATTAATGACCCTACAGGGTTAGCAAGTAGAATAAGGCTTTGGGGAGGCGACAGGGACAGTGGTGGTGGGTGGATTAAAGGGAGCTAGTATCCAGGAAGAAAAAAAATGTTTGGAAACTGATTGTGGTAGCAATTGTACAATTCTGCTTGATGTAATTGAATTATGGAATGATGTATGTATTAACTTCTAATTAATAATGATAATAATAATAAATGTTAGCCAAAGAAAAGAAGTTTCCTGGAAAACTATGTGGTAGTGAAGAGGGGTACACAAGTTTGAGATCTATTTTGAAAGTGAATTGATAGAACTTATTTCTGGCGAGATGTGTTAGTCTGAGTAAACTAGAGAAACAAATTCATAGACACGCATATGGATATAAGGGAAAGGTTTATATACAAGAGGAATGGAACATTGAGAAAGCATCCCAACCCAGGCCAGTCCAAAGTCATAAGTCTGATATTAGCCCTTATGTTCATACCAGTCTATAAAGTCTCCTTCCGACTCACGAAGCGTGTACAGTAGAGGTGTCCCAACGCTGGCAGGGTCTCCCCATGGCGCCTCATTTCCAGGGCTCAGGGTCCATCAGCAGTATCCATTGGCGGTGGGAGCATCTCAGCACTGGCAGGGGTCGCTCTGTGGCTTCTCTGGCCCCAGAGGTCTGGTTCCATCAAGGCAAGTCCATGTGTCTTCTCCTCCAGCTCCTCCATTCTCCAGGAATCAGGATCGATCAGCGTGCTGTCATCTCGTCTTGTCAGTAGACCGACTCCAAGAGACTGAGAGTCAAGTTTCTCATCTCCAATTGGGAAATACCGCGAGATTTCTCAGAAATCTCAGGAGAAAGTAACCACACAGAGGGCTCATTGGCTACTCATTGGCTGTCTCCAGATTGGCAAGTTAGACTCCACCCCGAACCTCCCAATCATGAAATTGACACGAGTGCATGACTGCCACAGTAGGTTAGGGTCAGGGAAAAGCCAACAAAGATTCCTAGTGTTTTGATTTGAATACCGAACTTATGATTGGTGATTCCATTAAGCAAGTTGACATACAGGAAGAAAGAATTTACTTGAATGTAGAGGATGAGACCGAGGCAGTCATTTTCCAAGTGATCATTCTCCGATTTAAGGTAGAAAAGGTGTTAAAATTGAGATGTGTATGGATGGCATGATAGGTGCCCATTGAGCTCCTAGCAAAGTCAGCACTTGGGGGCTGAGCCCCGGTGGCGTAGTGGTTGAGTGCGGCACTGCGGCCCACTGGGTTGGCAGTTCAAATCCAGCAGGAGCAAGCTTGGGCCTCCTACTCCCACCAGAGGGCAGTGATGCCACCACCAACCTCAAAGTCAGCACTTGGAAACTACCAGCCGCTCGTTGGGAGAGACACAAGAATTTCTACTCCTGTAAAGAGTTAACAGTCCTGGAAAGCCATATAGGCCAATCGAGCCAATCTTGTAGGGTCTCTGCGAGTCAGTAACTACTCAATTGTATAGAGTCCACCCATGTGCTAATTCACTAGTTTGTTGGGGATTTTGTGAGAAGTGGGATCATTTCTCCCTCTTTCCCCCACATTTGGGAATCACCTTATGTGGATTTATTGCTTTGTATAATCTTAATCTAAGGTCCATCTTTTTTTTCTTTTTCAGGTAACCCCGGTTTTATTTCCTTTTACTTGCTCTTTGCAAAGGCTTTGTTCTCTTTGATAAACGGACGTTTTCCAGTTTGGATTATCAGTCATGCTGGGCATTCCTACATCCCCAAAGACAAAAGGATTCTTACAGCCTCTGATGGTATGTTCTTGCTAACATCTGCTTTCCGTTACAGTGAGCAGGTGTTCTACAAATTTTACTAAGATAAAAATTTGCACTAATGGGAACCTTTGTTTCTGGCATTATGTCCATTCTGCCATGTTTTGGTAATACTGCAGAGTTTGGGGAACATTTTCATTCTTGAAGTCATTTTCTAAAATATTTTTAACAAATGAACTAGTTGTTCTAAGACTTGTCTTTTTGTTTGTTTGTTTGTTTTACCAATTCACAATCAACTCTATATTTCATTGTTGTGCTAAGAAGAATGAGAGTGAGAAGAAAATATAAGCCATACTTTTTAAAGAAACTCACAATCGGCTGAGCCCTGGTGGCATAGTGGTTGTGTGTGAGACTGCAGCCCACAGGGCTGATGCTTCAAATCCAGCAGCAGCTCTCCAGGATCAAAACTGGACATCCTACTCCCACCAGTGCAGTGATGCCACACACACACAAAAAAAATGAACTCACAATCCCAACATTTAGAGAATGCTTTCAGTGGGTATTCTGCTGAGAGTGTGAACACTTCCAGTGTGAACTTAGCAACCCATGTAGCATGGGCTTGAAAAGACTGTGGAGTAAGCAGGTAGGGTTTGACAGTTGAGTAGGCTTAGTCTGAAAGTGGAGGGAAACCAGCGGTGTGCCGTGTCGGAGAAGCAACAGAGGGAGAGGGCCTTGGGATGTGTGATGATGGAGGGCAAACTCGGGGGAATCCTGAAATGAGAGAGAGAGAGAGAAAGAGAGAGAGAGAGAGAGAGAGAGAGATGTTGGAACTCAAGGGCCTTCTGTTTTAAAGGGTGCCCTTTTGTGGATGTGAGGAGGAAATTGGGGTGCTAGAGGTTCCTTCCCTGGCTTGTCTGTGGGTTGTGGTTTGCTTCTCCTGTGGTGTATGTTAGCCTTACTGAGCTTCGTTAATGATAAAGTATTATAAATGCATACTCATGGACTCTTACTTAACTATCTTTTCTGGTTGACATTGCTGTGTAAGTTCAGATATCCACCCCCCCCCCCAAAGTTATCTATGGATGTTTTCAGTGATCCTAAGGCTTGTTTAGAGTATCTTTAGTTCTGACTAGATAGCTTGTCTTAGCCTCTGAAACAAATGCAATTTTGCTATTGTTTCAGTATGGCAGTAAATAAGATTACAGAGGAGAACTCTTGGACACTCTCTAAAGACAATTGCTTTAAGCTGTGCTTCATTTCAGTACATGCTTTGCAGGTCAGATAAACAGTATTAATTTTCCTACCTTAATCCAGTTTTATCCTTATATTATTGAGCTTATTTTTAGCTTTAAGCTGTAATGTATAATTTATTTAATTTTAAATTATCATACCTTCCTGTGTTTTTCTATTAAAAAGTTATGCATACCTATTGTAAAGAATTTCACATAATACTGAAAACTGTAAATCACAATAGAAAGAGCCCCATAATTGAAAGGTGAAAAAGAACACTAAAATTTCATACCTTCTTATTTGAGTTGCACTGAAACATTTCAACTCCAAACCAAATAAACATTGACACTTTGCCTCTTGGGAGATGAGATTTCCTAATCCTTTTAACACCTTGTATAATAGCAGAGAGTTTTTGGCAAGGCTGAAATAAACATTTGGGAATTATAGCACCAAGATGTATATTTTTAGTTCCTTTCTGTTTGGGGTTTGGGTTTTTTGTCCTGTGACAATGCCATGATGAAGTGTGGATCTTAAACCTTACTAAAATAATTAAATTTAGATTCTCCACCCCCATTTATTTGTTCCTCATTACCTGTTCAAAAAGTGACATCTATTAAACACCAAGAACACTTGAAGAATGCTGTGACCAAATAAATTAAAAAATATTTCATACTTTCATTTGTTTTTAAGGGGAATGAGAATGTTACATATTGACATTTCAAATTTGGTCCCAAAATTGCTCAGGAAATACATATGAGGACAAGTCAAAAAGTATTGCAACGAGGGTTCAATTTCACATTTACATTGATTTCTTCCAAACAAAATGCATTGAAATATACCTCTGTCACCAGTAGGTGTCTGCAGACAAGTTCCCCCAGTAATACATTTGTACATTAGTTTCACTAGGTGTGTCAGTCAGGGTTCACTAGAAAAATAAATCCAGAGTCACTCATATGTGTATAAGAATGAGCTTTATATCAAAGAGTATATTAAGAAAACTGCACAAACCAGATCAAGTCCAAGCCCAATATTAGCTCATCTGTATGTAAGCTCCTCTTCAGACTCATGCAACACATGCAATGACACTGAATGCAGGAAGATTACAGGCCAGTGGGTGGAAAGTCTTGTGGGTTCAGTGGCGGTGGAAGCATCTCAGCACTGGCGTGGGTCTCCATGTGGCTCCTCCAGTTCCAGGGACTCTGGTTCCATCAGTGTAGTTCCACCGGAATTGTCAACAGAAATGTCTAGTAGAGAGGGTGTACCTAGCCTCTAGTGAGTTGTTTGTCTCCATAGATTCTCCAGATGAGGTCATCAAGCTGAGACCTGACTGACTGGCTAACCTCTACCCCTTCTCTCATACTCGTCTCAAGTTGACACCAGATTATGTAGCTGCCACATTAGGGTACCATTTAAAAAAAAACAACAGGTTGAGTCAAAACAGTGGCTTCTGAGGGAATCGATCTCCTGAACCAGCTAAATTCAGGGCAGAAAAATCTGAAATTTAGGGTGAGGATTTTTTAATTTTTCATCCCATAGGAGTAATCTGATCATCTCAAAGAACACATATTTGATCATAGAAGTTTGGTACGAAGAGGTTTCAGGAAAATCAAGAACTGCATTCATGGGGGAAAAGCCCCGAAGATCTGAGGAGTTTCTCTTTCTGACACACACACACACACACACACACACACACACACAATGGCAGTATATCTGCTCATTCTTTGAGGATACAAGTGATGTTCTTTAAAAATTTTCACTGGGAGCTGAGCCCTGGTGGTGCAGTGGTTGTGTGCATGACTGCGACCAACAGGGTTGACAGTTCAAATCCAGCAGCAGCTCTCCAGGAGCAAGGCTAGGCTTCCTACTCCCACCAGGGTAGTGATGCGGAAAAAAAGATAAGAAAAAAAATTTTTTTCCACTGGGAAACTTTACCCAATGCAACCACCACCCATCTGTCAGTTTTTCATATTGTAGTGACTTGTATGTTGTTAAGATGCTGGCTCACCAATATTTCAAATGTGTGGATCTTCCAGACTAAGAGCCACCTACAAATAAAAAGTAGACTGTCCACTTCTGAGGGATTAGCTGCTGAAAACTCTATGAATATCAACATTTAATGAAATGTGCAAAGACCTGAACTTAGAAAACCAAAAGAGAAGAATTTGTTCAGCTTAGCTCAAGCAGAAAAAAAAATCAAAGAACTAAATTCAAACCTTGACTTGCAATGTTGAAACATTCTTTGGGCACGATGTTAATTAATGCAGAAACTACCTAAAAACTACAAAAGCAGATGCGC
>PVJH01020535.1:0-40541 GCA_004026705.1 Nesogale talazaci | reverse complement strand
GAATGTTAAGGACATTTTTGAAATCCATGTTGTTAATGCCTCAGAGCAGAAGTATGCAATTACTATCCCCTAGTAGCTGTAAATCTCAATTTTGTACCTTACATATTTGTCAGAAGGGATTTTATGAGTCCATTTCCTCACCCAGTGCACACTCTTCAATCAAGGTTCTTTCACATTTCAGTTCGCCACCATGCTTGTTGCCATCTTTCATCAGATGCCCTCTAGAACACTCGGCAAACTTTTGATGATCAATGCTCACGGCAGACTGGGTTGCTGAATTACCCTTCCTTCCCAAACAGGAAACAAAGGGGAGTGACTCGCAGACTGATGTAGAAAATGCGTCTCAAGAGGTCAGGTGCTCGTGGGCCTCTGCAGATTCCTGGTCTGAGAGCACAGCAAGCAGAGTTCCAGGAGTCCCAGATGCCCGGAAGGGCATGTCGATGGTGAGTCAGGACGTAACTAGATCACAAGAAGCTGAGAGGGAGGGAGGGAAGTAGATTCTTTCTGTTGTTTCAGCAGAGGAAGAGTTAAGCAAGACTTGTGTTTGTTTCAGACTCTCAGAGTGTGGGCCCAAGAAGACCTGCAGCATCAGTAGCACATTCTTGAGCCTACTCCCAGCCCAGTTGAGACTGGGGTGGGGGGAGAGGGGGAGGGGGACAGGGGGACAGTTGTGTTTGTGCAGTTCTGAGAATTGCTGTGTCGAGATAGACACAGTCTTTGTAAGCACAAATCTAGACAGTGGCTGGAAGGGACTTTGGGAGTGCATACTAGCATGAAAACGAAGTTGTAAGAAAGCAGGTCAGGCCTGCTTTTGGGAGCAGAGTGAAAGAAAAAGGTAGTGAATAGCACCACACACACACACACACACACACACACTGATTTTTCTTATTGGGGCTGAAGTGCAGAATTATGGAAAGTAGGTATGGAAGGGGGTCACTGGGTGCTGCTAACTGAAAGATTGGAGGAGCATGATGACTCTGAGGTTCCTTGGAAGAAAAGTCTGGTGATGTACATCTAAGAAAAACCAGCCATTGACAAGCCTATGGAGTGCAGTTCTATGGGCCACACATTGCCTGGGCAGCAACCCCAGTTGAGCAGTTTTCAGAGTGGAAGAGAACTTCACCACTATGGACTTCCACTCTCTCCCTTGACTGCCTGTGGAACTTGAGGCTAGGGAAGTGAAGGGGTGTATTTAAAGGAGAGTTTGAGCTAAGATTCACAATCAGAGCTCTGACTCTTCATCTAGTGCTTGTTCCCAACACCACATACGCAGGCTCCTTGGAAAGTCTCCCTGTTCTTTCCTGGTTCAAGCATTTATCAGCTCCCCCTGGCTTCCTTCCCTCACCAAGTCTTCCGAAGCTGCTCTTTTCTTCTTCCTATCACTATTTTAAAGGCTGTGGTGTTCAGAGATTTCTGTAATGTATTCCTCTCTGTGTTTCATATCAGACTAACTCAGTCTCCATAATCTGGCCCTACTCTAGAAATTTCCATTATATATCCCTCTACTGCTTTTATTAATGTCTTTTCCCAGCAGGCATTTGAAATCTTTTCTTCCCCTGCAAACTAGTGTTCATTAAACTTTTAAAATAAAGGTTAGCTAGTAAATATTTTGGCTTTATGGATCATGCTGTCCCTATGCCAATGAATCAATTCTGCTGTTAAAGTACAACTACAGCCAGTGACAAAGTGTAAATAGACAAGCATGGTTGTGCTCCAATAATACCTTATTTACAAAAACAGGTGGTGCTGATAGAAACACTCAATAAATTACAACCCCTTCCTTCCCCTCCTCCCCCGCGCCCCGCCAAACCAGATCCACTGTCATCGAGTCCATTCAGACCCATAGTGGGTTTCTGAGACTGGTAACTGGATTTCCAAGGCTGCACATATTTAGAGGAGCAAACAGCCTCCTTTCTCTCCTGAAGAGCAGTTTGGTGGGTTTAAATAACTGAACTTGTGCTTAGCAGCTGCAAGCCTCCACCGTAGTTGCCCCAGGGCTCTGAAGGTAAGTGACAAATATTGCTAAAATACTATCATCTTGCTGTCAGGTGTCCTCAAGTGGACTCATAGCGCCCGTGTGCACATAGGCATGACAGACTGACACACTGCTCGGTCCTGCCCTCGCCTCATAACCGCTGCCATGTTTGAGCCCTTGGTTGTAGCTACGGGGCCACTCCATCTCCTTGAGAGTTTTTCTCTTTTTCACTGACCTGCTTTACAAAGCATGATATCCCTTTCCAGAGACCGTTCTCTCCTGACGGCCTGCCCAGAATGCACGAGACAAAGTCTTGCCCTTCTTACTTCTAAGAGGCGTTCTATTTTATTTCTTTCACGACAGATCTGTTTGTTTTTCAGGCATTTCACAGTATTTTGATAATCTTCACTAAGACCACAATATAAATGCATTAATTCTAAGGTCTTCCTTATTCATTTTCCAATTTTTTACATTCATACGAGGCAATTGAAAACACATGACTTGGGCCAGGTGCGATTTAGTCCTCCAAGTGGTGTGGACTCCAAGTCCACTCCAAGTGGTTCTCTGACTCCTTAACGGGGTCTCGTGTAGCTGATTTGCCTAATGTTTGATTTTGTTTGGCTGATGCATTCGTGAGCGTTGACTATGGAATCAAGTAAAAAGAAATTTTTGACAGCTCCAATCTTTTCTCCATTTATCATGATGTTGTCTAATGGTCAATTTGTAAGGATTTTAAAAATGTTGACTTGCAAAATTCATACTGACGGCTGAAATCTGAGCTTTTCATCAGTTTGTGCTTCAAACCCTCTTGACTTTCAGCGAGCAAGGTGGTGTCGCCGGCATACAACAGTTATTAATAAACCTTCCTTTAATGCTGAATTCATAGAAATCCTTATTCAGAAAAAACATAAAAATGTGACGCAAGTGTTTCTCAACACATCTTCCATATGGCTCTACACACCTTGAAGGCCGTGTTTCTAACTCGCCACTGCTTCCCCAAAGAATTCGGTATGCTTTCATTTGCACCACATTGTGGCTTCCTTGAGGGAATGAAAATGTGTTTCTTTTCAATGTTATTTAAGTTTGAGGAACAAAAAGAAGCTTGAAATAGCATGCCAGTATTGTAGGGTTCATGATGTAAAATTTCCTAAGGAAATTCTCGTACGACAGCCCTTCCTACCCTTGAAGAATAAGCAGATGCATTATCATTATAGAAAATAAAATTCTTCAGCATGTCTTTCCTGGGCTTTTCCTCATCAATGTAGTTCTTAGTTTTCTTTCAAAAGCACTTTTCCCTAATAAAAGCCTCTGTGCTCATCTTTTGTTCTTTGAGAAAATTAATCAAGAGTGCTCTTGTGGAACTCTTCAAAGAACCACCATAACCTTTTGAGTTGACCTCTGTGCCTTGAATTGAACTGATGAAGTAGATCCCCTCAGAAACCACTGTTGTTTTTTAAAGGCACCCTAACAAGAATAATATGAATGTATTACTGATAGAACTTGTATGCACAAGTATACACTGCACAATATGTTTAAATATGTCTTGTTTGGAATAAACCCATGCCTGAGTGAACTGGACACCCAAGTGCAACACTTTTTGACTCATCGTTGTATGTACAGGTTTTTTTCAGTGCCATTGGGTTGATATCAACTCATAGTGACCCTTGTTGCCTATGGTTTTCTGAGACTGTAACTGGAGAGAGCATGAGAGTTAATATTTTTGTATGGTGTGTGTAGAGGCCCAAGTTCACTCTTTTGCATGAATTTTTCCAATTGGTCCAATGCAATTATTTTTAAAAATTTTTTTCACATTGAATTTACTTGACACTCTTGTAAAGAAAAATCTATTGACTATAAATGTAAAGGTTTGTTTCTATACTCTCAATTCTATCCCACTGGTCTATTTGCCTATTCTTATGCTATTACCACACTGCCTTGATTCTTATAACCTTGTAATAAAGTATAGTTCTGTAGTTCTCCAGTTTGGTTCTTCTGTTTTCAGACAGTTTTAGCTATGGTGGGTTCCTCAATGTCCACATGAGTTTTGAAGTTCTTCAATTTTTCTGCAAAAAACCGAGATGAAATTCTGATAGAGACTATGTTGAATCTGTGGATTTCTTTGGGGAATGTTACCATCTTAATATTATCTTCCAGTCCATGGACATAGATGTATTTTCATATTATATTTTATTCTTCTCCTTTGGTATTCTAATTCCAAGTGTTTACTTACACATTTCTTTAAAAATTGATTGGTAAGTCAGACCAAGTTCTAATTTTAATGCAGAAAATTTTCAATGATTTAAAAGCTGCATATATACCAAGTAAACGTGTGTGGTGAATTTATTGTGAGTAGGGGTTGGTTTAATCATTTCAAGGTGAGGGTCACTTTACGTTACACTAAAAGGGAAGTAGAGTTGTCCATAGTTTGAAATTCGTAACTCTGGAACAGCCTGTACTCAGGTCACACATTGGTTCCTGTGTACTTGTTAGAATTTTCTTCAGCTTCAACTTGAAATTACACAGGAGCAATTGATGGTCTGTCTCTTTGGCAGTCTGCCCCTGGCCTTGTTCTGACAGATAATATTGAGTTTCTCCATCATCTCTTTTCACCCATATAGTTGATTTTATTACTGTGTATTTCATCTGGTGAGGCCTGTGCATATTGTTGCCATTTATGATGTTGAAGGGGGTATTTGCAATGAATAAGCATTGGTCTTATAAAATTCTATCATGTGAACTCCAGTATTATTTCTATCACTAAGGCCATGTTTTTAAACTACTGATCCTTTATCTCTGTTTCCAGTTTTTTTTTTTCATTCCAATCACCAGTAATTACCAGTGCATCTTTATTGCATGTTTGATCAACTTCAGACTATTCTGGGGTCAAGTGAGGAATTAGAATGGGGGGGGGGTAACTTTCAAAGAGTAACACAGGGGTCCTAAGATGATCTCAAAGAGGACCAAAGCTTTCCATGGAATAAGGTCAAATGGCTGGTTTTTTATTTTCTGTGTTAAGATATGGAGTTGGAAAAGGGTGTGTCATGATCCTTTTGGTTTTAAGCAGGCTCAGGAAATTTACCACAAAAATAACTGGCTTGTGTTGGCTTGTGTTCATTCATCTTGTTGTTGGTGTTCTTGTTAGGTGTCAATGAATTGGTTCAGCATCAATTTGAGTCTGTGGACAAAAGATTAAATTCCTGCTCAGTCTTGCATCATCCTCTCTACGCTTGCTATGTTGGAGCCTCCTATTGTAGGCACTGTGTCAGTCCATTTCATAGTTTTCTTCTTTTACATAATCCTTCGACTTTACCAAACATGATGTCTTTTTCTAGGGACTTGTATCTCCTGAGAACATGCCCAAAGTACGTGAGATAAAGTTTTCCTATCCTTGTTTCTTAAGAACATTGGAGCTGTATTTCTTCTAACACAGATTTGTTTGTTCTTCTGGCATTCCACAGTACTTTCAATATATTCTTTGCAAACATCCTAGTTCACGTTCATCAATTCTTCTGTGGTCTTCCTTATTCCTTGCCCACGTTTCACAAGTCGATAAAGCAATTGAAAATACTATGGCTTGGGTCAGAAGCATCTTAGTCTCAAAGTGAAATCCATGTTTTTCAACACTTTACAAAGTCTATGTAGCTGACTCACTGCTTGCAATACTTCATCTGAGTTCTTGATTTCTGCATCCTTCAGCACTGATTGTGGATCGACGTAAAACCGAATCCTTGGCAACATCAATCTTTTAACCTTTTTCCATATGTTATTTCTTGGTCCCATCATGAGGCTTTGGGCTTTACATTGAATTTCAATCCATATCGGAGGCTCTGATTTTCATAGGTAAGTATATTAAGTCCTCCTTTCTTTTAGAAAGCAAGACTTTTCCATTTGCTTATTGCATGTTGTGAATAACCTTTCTCCAGTCTTAATGTTTCACTCTTCTTCATAAAGTCCAGCTTCTCAGATTATTTGCTCAGAATACAGATTGAATATGTATGGTGGAAGACTACTCTGACACCCACCTTTCCTAATTTTAAACCATACACTGTTCTCTTGTTTTGTTCCTACCTCTTTTTTCATGTACAAGTTTCACATGTGCAAAATGAAGTGTTCTGGAATTTCCATTTTTCTTAGTGTCACCCATAGTTGATTATGATCCACACTGTCAAATGCCATTTCACACTTAATAAAACATAGGTAAACATATTTCTGGTATTCTCTATTTTTAGCCAAGATTCATCTGATGTCAACCATGATGTACATTCTCTTCTGAATCCATCTTGAAGGAATGGCAACTTCCTGTCAATATTCTGCTGCAACCATTTCTGATAAAAAAATAAGCTGACTAATGAAAGGTAGTCAAGTGTTCATAGAGAAGCAGTGTTGGAATCCTTGAAAGTCGGCCCTTCCTGAAGCAAAGTGGGAAGGAAGAAGCATCACTATTTATATCTGAAGATGATAAAATCTTGAATATAGAAAATTCTAAATAGGTTGCTACAAAAACTATTAGAACTAATAAATTCAGCAAAGTTGTTGGAAACGAAATCATACAACTGTAGTTCATATAACTGGCAACGAAACACCCCAAAATGAATTTAAGCAGACAATTTTATTTCCAATGCTATCAAAAAGAAGAAAATTCTCATGAATAAATTGAACAAAAGGAATACAGGTCTGATGTGCTACAAGATATTGCTGAAATATATTGAACAAGATATAATATGGAAAGACACCCACCATGTCCATGGATTAGAAGATGATATTAAGATGGTAATATTCCCCAAAGCAATCTACAGATTCAACACAGTCTTTATCAGAATCTCAGCTGGCTCTGTTGCAGATAAAAAAATAAGAGGATTTCAAAACTCACATAAAAATTGAGAAACTAACTATGACCCAAATAGTCTTAAAATAGAAGAACAAAACTTGAGACTATGCTTTATTACAAAGTATAATAATCAAGGTTAGTGTGGTAACAACATCAAGATACATATATAGCTCAATGGAATAGAATGGAGAATATAGAAACAAATCTTTACATTTATGGTCAACAGAATTTTTACAAGAATGTCAAGTACATTTAATATTAAAAGCATTTACAAAAATAATTGTACTAGGGCTCAGCCCCGGTGGCATAGTGGTTGTGCGCGGGACTGTGGCCCACTGGGATGGAGGTTCGATTCCAGCAGTGGGGCTGGGCCTCCTACTCCCACCACCGGAGAGCAGTGATGCCCCCCCAAAAAACAAAAAACAAAAATAAATAATTGTACTAGGGTGACTGAAAACTACATGAAAAGAAATGAAATTGGGCCTCTATGTCACGCCATACAAAATTATTAACTAAAAATCACAGAACTAAGTGTGATAATTAAATTATAAAACCCTTAGAAGATAACAGAGGCATAAGTCTTTGGTACCTGATGTTAGGCAATGGTTTCTTCAATATAACACCAAAAGCACACACACACACACACACACACACAAATAGCCACATCTGACAACATCAAACAAGAGGATAAGAGACAGAGGAAAGGCAATCACATGACAATGGAGCCAGAAATTGGCGTTACACTGCTCAAAACAGGGACGACCTGAGCTGCCAGTAACTGAGCTTAGACAGGATCTGGCTGTAACACATATTAAGAAAGCCGACCTTGATAATCCCCTGGATTTGGACTTTTAGCCTTCAGAATTGTAGAACAATAAATTTTGGCTGACTTGAGCCACATATTTTATAGCAACCTTAGGATGTGGTATGCACATACCGTTAATTTGGCCACTGAAAGGAATGATGTACTGACAAATGCTGTTATAGGAATGAACCTTGAGTATATTAGGCTAAGTAAATTCAGTCACAATTGACTACATATTGTACAAAGCCACTTGTGTGAAATACCTACAATAGGCAAATTAGAAAGACAGAAAATAGACTGGTGGTTGCTCAGAGCCTTTTGGTAAGGTAGGTCAGGGAAGAAAGACAAAGTTTGACTGCTAAGGGGGTTTCTTTTTATAATATCAATAGTTTTATTGAGATATAATGAATACATCAGACATTTCCATAGCTCAGCCATATTAAAAAGAGTTGTCTAATCATCACCACAATCAGTCCTAGGACATTTTCCTCCTTCTTGTATTCATTTCTAACTCCTATTTCTCATTCAGCTTCCCTCCTGTATCTCCAATAAACCATTACATAAATATACATATATACATAAGAGCAACAACAATGTTAAAATAAACCAAAGGAAAAAATCCCAATCAAGAAAAAAACAGGAAATATTAAAAACTAGAATAAATATAAAATGGGTCAAAATGAAGATTAAAATTATCGGGTATTATATTTTAACCTAATCACATCTGCCATAATCAAGTTTACAATACTTTTCTGATAACAAGGTTATTCATATCCTTCGACTATGGTCAGAGGGGACTCACCAGGGGCTTAATCCATGTAGGAACCACAGAGGTTTCTTTTCTTTCTTCATGATATATATATATATATATATATATTTAATTATTTTATTGGGGGGCTTTTATAAATCTTATGCCAATCCATAATTCAATTGTATTAAGCACACCTATACATATGTTGTCAACATTTACAAAATACTTTCTTTCTGTTTGAGTCTTTGGTATCAGCTCTTCTTTTCTTCCTCCCTCCCACACCCTCTCACCCGCTTGAGTTCTTGATATTATTGTTGTTATTTCATGTCTTACACAGTCCATTGTCTCCCTTTGCCCACTTTTCTGTTATTTGTCCCCCTGGTGTGGACTATATATCTTACCTTCTTATGGGTTTTCCATTTTCCCCTTTTCTCCCCAACATTTCCCTACCCTCATGATATTGCTACTCCTACTACTGTTCCTGAGGATTTTTTATCTTTCCTGAGTTTCATGTGTCAAAAGTTCTTATCTGTGCCAATACGTACTCCGGTCTAGCCAGATTTATAAGGTACAACTAGGTCATGGTAGTTGGGGTGGACAAAACATTCAGGAACTGGAGGAATGATATGTGTTTCATTGGTGCTATACTGCACCCTGGTTGAAATGGCCCTTCTTTGTAACTCTTCTCGCAGGGTGTGTGTGTGTGTCCAATTGTGTACAGATGAGCTTAGGGTCTTGACACCAATCCCCCTCATTCACATTGATATGATTGCTTGTTTGGGATCTTTTTGATACCTGATAACTGATTCCACCTCATGATGACACATTTGCTTCTTCCATGTGGAATTATTTCCCTTTAGGTGGCTGCTTGCTTAACTTCAAGCCTTTAAGAACCCAGATGTTATATATTTTGATAGCCAGGCACCATTCACTTTCTTCACCACATCTGCTTATGCACTTATTTTGTCTTCAGTGATTGTGTCAGGAAGGTGAGTATCAAAGAGTGGCAGCTTATTAGAACAAAGTGTTTTTGTGTTTAGGGAGGCCCAAAGTCTGTTGGCTATCTTAATACCTTAACATATACATATGTGCACATTGGCCTCTATTGCTTTCATTATAAATTAATATATTTACTTACATAGATACCTTAATAACTAGACCTCTAGAAATGGCTTTTGCTTCCTACATTTTCCCTCTATTTCCAAAGGAACTTATTTATGGAGGATAAAAGTGCTTTCAATTAATTATAATGATGTTGTACAATCCTGTGAATATACTAGATGCAGTGAATTGTATAATCAGTAAAGTATGTATGCTATAAAATCAACAGGAGCGAAGGTAAAAAGCTAAAAAGTTGCTAGGCTAGTTTTGACCTCCAGACCATAGTTTGCTGACTCCTGCTAACCATCATAATGAAATATAGCCCATGAAAGCACCAGTCTCATATATCAAATAGAAAAACCAGTCTATTGAGATTTGCGATTTTTAATGCCGTTGAAGGTCTGCTGCTGTTCTAGTCTACAAAACTGTTCTACAAGTATTTACTATGGCCTTTTAGGAGTCTACGAGCTGCCCTGGTGGCCTCGTTGACACATGTTGGGCTTCACATGCAAGGTCAGCAGTTTGAAACCTCCAACTGCTCTTCAGCAGAAGGACGGGGCTCTCTACTCCTATACAAAGCTCAAGGCTCAGACGTCCATGAGCACCCCGCACCTCTGTCCTGTAAGGGCTCTGTGAATTGGCACTGATTCCTTGGCAGTGAGTCTGCTTTGCTTTTGGTTTCAGGAACCTGCTCTTTGGCAGCCACCGACCACAAAGTCATGCGCTAGAAGTTGGGTCGAGTATCTGGAACGCAAAAAATAATGTGAACACAGTTCTCAGCACAAAGAAGCATATTTCCAGGATGGAAAAATCTGACGTCTCTGAATAATGAGTGGACCCTCTGGTACAAAGACAGGCTTTACAAACTTCCTCTGATGACTTGATGTTTAGGGAAAGCAGATCTGAGAAGGTGACAAAAGGAAGGAGACCTTGCGCAAAGCTTGAACGATGGGTTCACCAGAACGAGTGTGTGATAGGCTGGAGAGAAGCAAAACCAGTGGCATTTGGATGCATGTCTAAAGGTAAATTCATATCAAGAAAGGACTCGCATTATTGTGAAAGTGGGTAAGTCTGGTCCAGTGGGTAAGTCTGGTCCAGTTCAAGTCCAGGGGTCAGATGTAAGCTGAAGGTTTCTCTTGACTCTGTAGCTTCAGGGGCTAATTAATGGGAGGCAGGAATGTCAAGTGGGAAGACCACAGGTTAGTGGGTGTCAAGCTGAATGAACCTGAAATTGGCTGAATGGATCCAAGGTCAGTTCACCAATGGCTCCTGGAATGGGCTGGCTTGCTGAACCAGATGTAGGATCCAAATCTAGCAGTTGAAGTTAGCAATCTTCCACATCCTGTCAATTTATAGTGAGGGTAGGCAACACCCTGAATGAAACCTCCTTCCACCACATCAAAGCTGTTACCAGATCAAGGAAGTCCTTTCTCCCCATAACTGTTTGACAGCTTTGCAAAAGATTTGATCATGGAGTTAGCCACACTGTGTTAGATCATATCATGGGAGGATCTTGCCATAAATCCTAACTATCACAATGGGTGAAGCAGAGAGAGCACTCATAAATGTGAATAAGCATGGAGTTCTGAGGACCAAAGTGGCTTTGAAGGCAATGGATGGGTAAGACTTGAGTGTGGGCTCCATTACCTTGCCAGTCCTGCCTCTCTTTTCTCTCCTTTGATCCCCAACTCCAATGGGAACTTCTTTGGAGGCCCTCAGTCATGCCCTTTGCTGGGCAGTCACATGTCTTCATTTTTTCTCGACATGGGAATACCATATTTTATTGTGCTTCACTTTATTCTGCTGCACGGATTCTGTGTTTTTCACAAACAGTAGACTTGTGACAACCCTGCATTGAGCGGGTCTATAGGAGCCATTTTTCCTCAATAGCATGTACTCACTTCAAGTCCCTAGGACACACTTTGGTTTTTCTTACAATAGTTCAAGCTTTTTCATAATGTTCTTTCATACAGTAGCCTACAGCATAGTGTAAACATAACTTTTACATGCACTGGGAAGACGATTTACTCAGGTGACTCATTTTGTTGTGGTGGTCTGATTCTAAACCTACTTTATCTTCAAGATATGCCTGTATCTTCCTCTTGTTTCTCCACCAGGAGAGTTCATCAAAAACATTGTCTATCTACTGTTCTTCTGGAAGTAATTTCTTTCTAAGATGGGGATTCATGGTCCCTTCTCAGAATCCAGATCCTAGTCAATTCACAGGCTTCTGCAAATATCATGTGGCATTCTGCTATTCCTTTCCCACTGTTATCAGTTTGGCAAAGAGGGACTGAGTTTACTCCTTGACCTGTTATCCTTCAGCTTTTTGGTAGTTAAAAATCCAGAGGTCAGCATTGTAATAAATTCTACTCTCTTCACTTGACCAAGGACAAGCACTTATTAGTATTAAAAAATGATTCAGTTTGTATTTTCTTCCTAATATTTTAGTCTAATCAGGAGGACAGAGCAAGAAGATTCTATGAATGGGGTATCCATTAGGCACGACTATCATCTTGTGGTTCCTGGAATCTCCCAGGGTCAAGTGCCTTTTGCTTGGATACCAAATTTGTCAAATGAATAATGTGGTCCTGCTGCCCAAAGCCCGTTTTAGATTCTACCCACCATGACAAGAGCACTTCATCATTTTAGACACAGCAAACCACAGGCCTTGGCTCTGACACTGAAACAGATGCATCTGGCCATGATGTCCTATCTGGCAAGCAGTAACCTCATTTACATAGTGACCAAACATAAGAATGTATTATGGAGTTAGGGAGTAGGAAGAGCATTGATGAGGTGGCAGACAAGGGAGGAAAGATGGAAGGTGAGGACTATATGAAGACAAAGGGAGTCGGGGGATCAGAAACTAACCAGCCTATGCCAAGGACGAGATCTTGGTTAGTGCAGAAGCACTGATATCTACTCTGCATCACTTCCGATGCGAAGTCCGTGCTAAACATTCTTATGATAGTAATACAAAAAATGAGAGGGATGTGTGTTTTGTGGACCATTGAGGAGGCATGTATGCAACAGGGCTTCCCATTGCAACATCTTAATGAAGTTCAGAATGGGAAGTCTCATGGAGTTTACAATGGATGCCCTCCATGCCCATTTTGTTAACAGTTTAGGGTGGGGATTCCATTCTTCTCCTTTGCCAGGTTGAAGTTCCCTCTGCCAGTGCCCTGGTGAAGCCATGCCTCTTTCCTCAGTGATTTGTTGATACAATTTTCTCCCAATTACGCAGTGAGTGTTGCAGTCCTGTATACTGGGAAGGTGAAAATCCCACTCTCAGATTTCTAATTAATATCTCTACTCACCATCTATGGGACCTTCTCCAGGGGCCCCATCAAGTGATGGTGAGGGTATAACTGGCCTTGCTGGGCGAACACTGCCCTGAGATATTGTGATGCCAGGACTGGCTGTGAAAGAATTCCATGATGATCTGAATAATGCAACAAGCTGAATTATTCAGGATGCTTCCCTGCACACCTGCTGAAGGAACTGAGCAGGCCTTTGGGAGCCATTAAAAGAAAACCAAGACATCTGGGGAAATCAAGTTTATTTTGCATAAGCCTCCGCCTTACAAGGGTACTGGCAAGACCTGTAATGAAACATCCCCACTCTGACCCTCTCCCCAGTATGGGGGATTCAGTGGAAAGTGGCAATTTTATGAATCTTTCTTGCGTGAACTTCATTAAACTTCATATTCCTCAGGGTAAACAGCAAATTGGAAGGGAAGGATGCTTGTCTCTATAATGCTGGGGTTAAACTCTGACCAATCAAGTGGTCCACCTTTGATGCAAAATTTCCAAATTTTCTTTATTGCCTCTTTGGTTTTTCTTTGATTTTAAACTTCTGTTTGCCTGATGCTAGCAGCAAGATGTGGGGCTGTGGACCTTAGGGTTGTGAGAATTCCAGTCGGCTAGGTTGAGTGAGAAGTTCTAGAGAAGACATGGAAAGTAGGAGACAGTCCTGATTTCTCTAACAGTTCAAGGACCCATTGAAGGATTTACTGAGATGTGATGGAAAGGTCAGGTTACTTCTTGGTCTTTCGGATTCACTCTGAAAACAGGCCTCAAGTTTATCTATAGTTCAAAATGTACTGTGTTGCTAAGCCATGGTCTGGATATCAGACTGACTTCTGCCAGTATCTTCAGCATTGAAAGATGAGGGTTGGAGGATTTTATCCTGGACCATGAAGACAGTTGTGCTGTTAACTGCTGAGTCAGCTGGTTCTGGGTACCATGGAGGGCTATGTTGGCAGATCCAACGCCACCTCGTTAACTGTTGCAGACAGAACAGTTATGATCCACAGGGATTTCACTGGCTGATTTTCAGAAGCTTACCAGTCCATGTCTGAGACACACGGCTTCAGAGTATGTGGCAAGTAATATCTTATTTAAAATAACTTTCCCTGATTATACTTGAACAAAATAGGATGCTTTTCATTTTGTCTCTAGAATATTGTCCCTGATGTTTATCTGCATTTGGATGTGCTTTCCTGCACAGGAGTTAGCGCAGTTGAGTTAAAACCATTATGGTGGGTAGATGATGACTGTGGCCATCACACTCATTGGCTAATGATTCCCAGTAGGCATTTTACCACTCACCAAGTAGGAAAAGGACAAACACACATTCACATGCCTGGGCAAAAGCTGAAATTGTCAATAGGTAGGATTCTATGGCTTATGCTAATTCTGATTGGTAATGACTCCTTGAGGAGAGGAATTTGGGAGCAGTGTCTGGAGTTAATGAGTAACAAAGCCACAATCTATTAGGGATGTTACATCTTAATCATTCGTACCCCCCAGGGACTCTGAGGACAGCGACAGGCCACATGTATCAGACCATCGTGAACGATGGAATGGAATCTGTACAATGATCTCTCAAAGGGGATTCCCAGGCTGTTCGATACGCCAGCCACAATCTAGCAGTGGTGTGTGCCATGGGCGAGAATGGAGGTGACCTTCACGCATGTAACATGGAGGAACTATTGGACAGGGAGTCACAACCAACTCCAGACCTGCTTGCTGCTGTCACTTTACTCAACCCTCCCACCGGGGAGGAAGAAAGCAGCCGCGAGGCTTGCAGGGTGCCTGCAGTGTCCACCTCTGTTCCTTTTGATCCGGGGGTAAGAATTCACGTGCACATCATCTCTGCTGCTGGTGGCAAGTACCAAAGATCACCGCCTCCTCCCCAGCCACTGGGCTTTCCTTCCCCCCCTGTGCCTCGTTCTCTCGCTCCTCTCTTGGGCGTTTGCCATGACTTTGGTGGTCATGAAAGTTTGAGAACCAGGATATCACCTATTGTACTCCCCGAAGCCCCCAACATCAGTATCAGCCTAAGGAAATTCCAGTAATCACACTGGTGGTCCAGGCTTTGAAAAGATATTTTGGGTTTTGTTTTTATCACTCAAGTGATATGTTTAAACTTGAGCTCCAAAATTTGCTTTGCTAAGTGTCCAGAGAGAAAAGTGCAGGAAATGAGGGTGATCGCTTGCTTCAAGTACTCAAGAACCCCCAAATCCCTCGCTAGATGAAAAACAAATTAAGGCTCTTTGACGGGTTAAAATCAAGTATTTGGGACTTTTTCCACTAGAGTGAATACATTTCCAGTTTAATACATTTCCTAGAATTCCCCCTGCCACTCTATGCTGGGATCCTTTCAACTACCAAGCTTATTCCTGGTCTGTGTCAGGAGTTTAAAATCTGACAGTGGCTTTTAATTAAATCCTTGTTTATCATTCAGTTAATGGGCTAAGACTAACGACCAAACGGAAAGCAGGGTTTCAGTGATTTTTCTCACCCATCACATAATACTTGAGGCAAATAGTAAGGTGATATACTCAAGGGTGAGTTAGTATAAATGTCATTTTCCTTATTTGTTCCCCTATATGATTTCTAGAATGGTTTGGGACAGCCCGTTACTCTGCCTGGGTACATCAAGAAATTACTATAAATCTGCGTGGAGGAGCTATGAGACATCCGACATCTCCCTCAAGCCAAGAGCTGCTGCTAAGTCTGGGCACATGGCCATCTGCAATGTGATCCTTGAAGTCTGAGATGACAAATCTTCAGGGTCACTCTTTTCTTTTTTAATGATGGAAAAAGAAATTCAAGTGTTTACTCCAGGAACTTTGAACAAGTTTCTGCTAAATGCCCATCAGCTAGATTGATTCACCTGTCTTCATTTTCTAGGCTTGTCTGACTTCTTCCCACTCTCTATTTCTAAGTAGTGATCAAGATTTTGGATGCAGGGAGCCTTGACTCCTTTGCAGTGACACTATATAACCTTGAAAACTCACTCAATCATGTTGTATCTCATTTTAACTCCCACCTCCACCCCACCCACCCCCATTTACAAAACTGGAATCATAATATTCTGTGAACTACCATAATGAGATATTGTGAGCCTTAATGATGAAAATAAAAAAATTTTTTAAAGGAAAGCAAGAGAGGACACTATGAGCATCAACTCATCTGATTCATACTCCAGGTGGTGCCCCATGGCTACCCATGAGGGCTTGGAAAGTTCATGGTCATTCCCATGAGGAACACAGAAAACTCAATGATTCCCAGGCACTTCAATGGGAATACATTAGAGATTGAGTTTATAAGTTTCCCAGTATGACCATCAAAATGCTTATAATTCCTCCATACTCTGCACAAGCCAGCAATCAGAATAGTGTTTTATTGGTCTCATTGGAAGAAGGTTAGAGATGAGATTTGAGGCATTCTTCTTCTGGCTTCCTTGGAAGAGAGGATCTGAGGGTGAGAAGCACTTGAACTGAGAATTCCTCAGTGGATAGCCCCCAGATACAATTTGGGGTTTCTATGTAGTATGATGGGGAAATTGCATCTTTATTTTCACCAACTTCCAACTGAAATTAAGTATGTATTTCCTTCAATTAGACATGTGAGCAACAAGGCAGATATGCTAGCTATAGATGTGCCGTTGTCAGGAGCCCTGGTGGCATAGCGATGAGCACTGGACTGCTAACTCCTAGGTCACCAGTTGGAAACCAGTAGCCATTCCTCAGGAGGAAGACAGGGTTTCTACTCTCATGAAGAATTTCAGTCTCAGAAACTCACAGGGGCGGGTCTAGCTTGTGCTACAGGCTCTCTCAGAGTAAGCCTTGACCAGGTGGCAGTGAGCGAGTGTGTTTGTCCCTCTCAGAAGTTCAAGCTGCTTTCCTAGGATAATACCCCTCTAGCACACATTTTAAAATATCACTTACACTGATCACTACTTCGAAGTTGCAGCAGTTAGGAGACCAGCTTCCAGAGCTTACACAAAGGGGCACATGTAAGACACTATGGCACACCTTTGATTGAAAAGAATTTTCTAAATATTTCTGAGTAATTGACCTCCTTTGCTAAACTAGGTACTTGATGTTGTGCGCTTCAAAGCACTATTATGTGAATGAGCCATCGGATAACGTGGCTCACAGAAATGGTTGAGACTGTCTGTCCCTGTCTATTTGATTCCTCCCAAGGTCAGAGGCAGCACCTTCCACTTGAGAAACTGAACACAGACCTCCCAGTCAGAAGGCTTGAGTCTCAGCCTTGACTTCCTCTGTCTAGTTGTGAGGTCATGTAGCTTCTGAGTTGTATTTCCTCCCTGTATAAGGGAGAAGGAAAACAGTTTCCATAGGGTTAATGGGAGAATCAGATGAGTTAATACTTTTCAAGGTGCTTTGCAAAATGTAAGCATCTTTATCGTTCCAGTCTCTTCTTCCAGAGCACTTGACACACTCCCCCTTGCGCGCCCCCCCCCCTCTGCCTCCCGGGTAACTTAGCATTTCTAGCATCAAGCCAGTGATGAAGGGGAAATAAAAGAGCCAGATGCTTTGTGGGCAAGATACTGGAGAAGAAAAGTGTGGTTGTGTCTTTGATTACAGAACATTTACACAGATGGTTAAAAATATAATGAAACCAGACAGATCTGACTAGAAATCTTTGCTTTGCCACATACCTACTAAGTCTTTCTGAGAAATTATTTAAATTCCCTGTGCCTCAGTTTGCTCCCCTGGGACTGGAATAAAATCTCCCTTGCAGAGTTCTTGGTAAAGAATAAATGACCATCATTTCTGGGCCAGTATGTTGAGTGTAAGACCTGGCTCGACAACTTTCCAAGCCTCATCCTTTCTCTTCCCTTTTAATCCTCTGTTTTCTTAAGAACTTTTATTGTGATCACAATGCATATAACTGAACATATCCTATCTCAACAATTCTGTATGGAAAATTCAGAGACTGCATTTTTCAATTTCTGTAACCATTCTTACTATCCTTTTATGAATTATTCTGTGACCATTAACATAAATTCAAAGACTCACACACACATCTTTACCTCTCCCATCCATCCCAGGTAACCATGGATCATCCTTGGTTTCTCTATCATCGCTTTTTTATATGAGTGTAATCAGACAACCTGACCTGCTTCACTTAACATGACGTGATGTCTTCAAGGGCCCAACTCATCATTTCTTAGCAAAAATAGAGCAAATTAGGGATGAGGAATTGTTTGTTTAGACAGTTTTGTTTCTTCACAATGTGCTTCTGATGAGCGTTGCCAAGAATATTTGCAGTGTCCTTTGATGAGCTTGGCCCTCCTTCTGGTGAAAAGTAGACCAAATGGAGCCCCTAGGGAGTCCCCATGAGTTCCACAGCACTCAATCCATATTGCCTTAGACCACCCACTTCAGTCCAGAATCTTACAATTTGTGATTCCCTGTCTCTTGATTTAAAGACACTTTACAAAGAAGACTAGAAACATTAATACATTAAAGACCCAAGTTAACCCAAAACAAACATTTCTTCTTCCCTTTGAAATACAAAAGAGAGGGTTCACCCTGGAATCACCATTCTTCCTAAGCAATGTCCCATTTTAAATTCTAATAAGTTGCAACTCTGGGAGTCACAAGACCAACATCTCTAACTTGAGGAATTTCTTTACGGAGCCTCAGTTTCTCCTTTATAGCTAGCTGGAACACAGTGGCTGCAGTCATCGGCTTCTGCATCACAGTGATCAGGAGAATGGTGCTCAAGAAGACAGGACTTCATTCTGTCATGCATGGAGTTGTATGAATCAGAACCACCTTGAAGGCACCTAACAAGGCTATTAATAGTTGATGTACAAGTCATAAGGAGACACAGTATAAATGAGACACTTAGGATGATGGATCGAATACTTTGGAGAATGAGACAGGGAGCTTTACATCATGAAAAAGGGAAAGATCTGTTGGGGTGCAGATAACTAGAAATTGGTTCTTGGTCTTAGGAAACAGACAAGATTGGTAAAGATTAAGTAATTTTTTTCCCCAAGAATATGTTGAGCAAAGAAAGGCAGATGGAAAGAAACTTGGAAGGGATTTTGGCAGTGATACCCAGGCTCAGCAGTTCGAAACCACCTGCAGCTCTGCAGAAGAAAGATGGGGCTTTCAAATCCTATTGACAGTTACAGGCTCAGGGACCCACAAGGGTTCACTCGGAGTCAGCATGACCGTGAGAGTGGCTAACTTATGAGTCAGTTTATGAGCTGCTTCATCTGTAGAGTGCTCCCACAAGGGACCCTCGAACTTTTTAAGCTGGGGGCCAGTTCCCTGTCCCTCAGGCCGTTGGAGGACCAGACTTTAGTTTTTAAAAAATATCCCCCAAACCTATGAACAAATTCACTGCAGGGCCCAGGATGAGTCGGCTAAGCAGGACAGGCAGCAGCGGCAAAAACACATGGAGGGCTGGATAGATGTCCTCGGTGGGCCGCAGGTTGTTCACGGGCTGTAGTTTCAGGACCCCTGTATTGAGAAGGTGGTGAGTTGGAAGAATTGGCATCAGCTTCAGTATGGAACACCTAGCTGAGGGGATTCTTCTTCATTGAGCATGATGTCCTCACCCAGAGCCTGGTTGCACCACAGTCACATCAAAGTTAGCGAGGTAGTCTCCAATTCTAGTTTCTGAGGAGCATCCTGGCTGTCCTTCTTCCATGACATTTGTTCATTCTTCTACTAGTCCATTTAATATTTTTCAATCCCATCAACACCTCAGTTTAAGTATATCAGTAGTTCAAGTACACTGATTTTCTTCAGGTTTTTGGTTTAGTTTTTGTGGACATATGTGAATTGAAAAACACCTATTTCAAAAAAAATTTAAAGGAAAAGTCTTTGCATGTGAACTGTTTAAAGAGGTCTCTCACAGCTGATTGTCCCAGTGTAGTCCATTATTCGATTTCTAGCTATTAACTATGGACCTAATAAAATGAAAGCCTTAACAACTTCAATCATTTATCTCTTTATCCTGATGTTGTTACCACTTGTGAGGATTTTTGCTTTCTTTACATTGAAATGTAATTCATGTGGAAGATTATGGTTTTTGATCATCATCAGTAATTGCTTCAAGTTCTCTTCACTTCCAGCCAGCAAGGGTTGTGTCATCTGTATATCGTGGGAGCTCTGATGGCATAGTGGGTTCCACACTGAGCTGCTAAGCAGAGGTCATTGGTATGAACCCACCATCTCTTTCATGGGAGAAAGAGGTGGCTGTCTACTCCTGTAAAGATAAGAGTTTTGGTAGCCCAAAGGGGGCAATTCTATTCTCTCCTGTAGAGTCACGCTGAGTCAAAATCCACTCAATGTCAATGAGTATATTCCACATTGCTAATGGCTCTTCCTTCAATCCTGATGCTTGTGCCTCCTTCATATAGTCTACTTTAAAAGGACACAATCTGACACAGATTGTTTTGATTTTAAACCCTGCAGCATACACTTGAACTGTTCAAATGACTAAGTCTTGGTTTATATACAGGTTCTGAGTAAACACAATTAAATGTTTTATAACTATCATTTTTCACAATGTTATACTAAATTTGTTATGATCCTCACAAACAAATATCTCTTTATAGTCAATAAACACAAGTAAATATTTTTCTGGTATTTAGTACTTCCAGCTGAGAGCCATCTGATATAAGGAAGAATATCATTCCTTCTGCATCCTTTTCTGAATATAGGTGGAATTTCTGACAGTTGACAGACTGCCGCAATCCTTTAAAAATATTTCCAACATGATACGACTTGAATGCAATATAAATGGCATTGCTCGATAATTTCTGCATTATGTTAGATCATCCTTTTGGGGGATGGACATAGACATGGTTCTCATTCAGACAGTTGGCCAGGTAATTCTCTTCCAAATTTCTTGGCACAGATAAGTGAGCATTTCTAGGGCTGCATTTCATGTGTTGAAACGTTTCAATTGGTAGTCTGTCAATTTCTGGAGGCTTCTTTTGTGATCATGCCTTCAGCGCGGCTTGGACGTCTTCCTTCCGTTACCATATGCTATCGAACATATGCTCCCTCCTGAAATGGGTGACTGGAGGCCAGTTCTTTTCGGTACGGTGACTCTTGAACTACTTGCATCTTCATCGAGCACTTCCTGCGCCATTTAGTATTTTGCTCATTTGTTGTTGTGGTCGTGATTGTTGCTAGGCGCCTTTGAGTCTGTTGCAACTCATAGAGCTTCTATGTACGAAACACCCTCTGATTCTGCACCATCCTCACAATCCTTCTTATGTCCGGGCTGATAGTTGCAGCCCCTATATCAGTCCCACTTGTCAAGGTCTTCCCCTTCTGTTGCTGCCCCTCCACGTTAGCAAGCTCGATGCCCTCCAGGGACTGCTCTCTCCTGAAGACACGTCCAGAAAGCATGAGAAAACGTTTCACCATCCTGGCCCCCAAGCATGTACTTCTTTCTGTACTTCTGACTGTACTTCTTTCCAAGACAGCTGTTCATTCTTTTCGTTTCAGTAATCTTCACTTCTATTATTTTCAAATGTATTAGTTATTGTTCAGTCTCCCTTAATCAATTTCTAATTTTCACATGTATAACAGGCATTTCAAAACACCATGGTTTGGGTCAGACACACCTGAGTCCTCTGAGTAACCTCCCTGGTTTCCACACTTTAAAGAGGGCGCGTGCAACAGATTTACCGATGCAATGTGTCATCTGATCTCTCGACGGCTGCTTCCACACGCAGTGACTGTGGATTCAAGCACGAGAAAATCCTTCAGAAACCCAACCTTTTTTCATTTGTTTGCTCCTTTCCCATGATGTTATCGATGGGTCCAGGTTGTTCTCTTTATATTGCGTTGTAATTCACACTGGAGGCTACATGTCTTGATCTTCATCACAAGGCCTCTTCACTTTCAGTGAACAAGGTTGTGTCATGTGGGTATCGCAGGTTGTTAATAAGCCTGCCTCCAATCCTGATTCCTCACGGTTGAACGCCTTTGCATAGTCAATGAAACACAAGTAAAGATCTTTCTGGTGTTCCCTGCGTTGAGCCAAGAAACATCTGATGTCAATAAGGATATCCCTGGTTCTGCATCTCCTTCTGAATCCAGCCTGAGTCTTTCGCAGCTCCCTGACAATGTATAGCTGCAACAGTTGTTGAATGAGCTTTGGTAAAATTTTTCTTGCAGGTGGTATCAATGACATTGTTCTATAATGTGGGCACTGCCCACAGAGTACCCTCATATTTCAATGGGTAGCTTACAGTGTTTCTTCCTTTCTCTCAGCCTTAGAAAGTCTTGTGGTTTTGTAATGTGAGCCTTCTGCGTATTTTGTTAAAATACTTTGTCATCTGCAATTGTCCTGTACATTTTTTCCTTCAGTCCTTTTGCTTTACATTTCTTCCTTTTACTTTTGCTTTAGCTATTTGTTGTTCAAGAGCAACTTTTAGCATCTCTTCTGACATCCATTTTGCTCTTTCCTTTCTTTTCAACAACCTTCTGTTTTCTTCAGGTGTGATGCTCTTGATGTCCTTCCATAACTTGTATGGTCATCAGTTCAATTTATTCTTCATATGGCCTCCAAATTCAGGTTAAATATGTCCAAGGTGGTGCTTTGGCTCTCCTCATTGAATTTGCATAGGAACGACTGATGGTCTGTAAAGCAGTCAGCACCTGCCCCCACTCTCCTCTGATGATATTGAGTCTCTCCTTTGTCTTTTTTCATAGATTATTCAAATTGATTCCTGTGTATTTCATCTGGCAAGGTCAACATGTGTAGTTGCTACTTATGTTGCTGAAAAACAGTATTTTCAATGAATAAGTTGTTGGTCTTGCAAAATCCTATCATCCAAATTTTTGGTGTCAATTTTACCTCCAAAGCCCTATTTCTCAATTACCAGGAAGTATCAATGCATCTTCCTTGCATGTTTGATCAAGTTCATCACCTTTGGCGATTACTATTAAACTGTTGAATTAATTTATCTTCTATTTAGGCATATGGATATTATTCTACTACTAACAGCATTGACTTAAGGATAGATTTTAAAATTGTCTTGTTCGTGATGAAGGTGAAACTATTTCTCTTCATTTTGTCCTTCCCAGTATAATAGACCATCTCACTGGCCAAGTCAAAATGGCCAGTACCATTCTGTTTCCACTGATTAATGCTTGTGAGACTGATCTTTATGAATTCCAATTTATTTTTGAAGAGTTGCAATTTTCCTTCATTCAAAGGTCCTGGTGCAATAGTGATTCTCTGATTCCTACTTTAAACCAGAGCTTCTTAAACACTGTAGGTCATGACCCTACAGGGGTTGTATGACTGAGTGTGTGTGGGTGTGGGGGGTTGTAGAAATTTGGCAACAAAGATAAATTCACTCAAAGTCGAACCCATTATGAAACCAAGGTGTTTCTGGCAGCACGTGCCTCCCTTGAACTATGGGACTTCACAGCAGCCTTGATTTTAAACATGCCGCCACCTCATACGAGACCGATGCACCCTGCCAGTAACATCCCAGCTCAGATGCAAGACGACTGTGTGGTATGAACTGCAGAATGCCTTCTGATCTTACAGAAGCATAATAGTTGAATTATGGAAAATAAAGACTTTGGATATTTTCTAGCTACCATTCCTTAACATTCAATTAGCATATATTTGGATTGCATTGTGTTAGAATATTTGGTTTTTAAAAATTGCTGCTCTCTCCTTCTTTTGCATAAACACAAGTGTCTCGTTCCAGTAAATAAAGATAGATGCCCTTTAATGACTTTTCTCTAATATCACTATCATATGTGTATGCAAGTGTGAACACCATTTTTAAAAATTAAGCACAAACACATGTATTTCTTAAAGTTGAGGCTTATTTTAGAAAATATTAGCAATATTTATATTTTACAAAACATCTTTGGTTTCTGGTGTAAGGGGGAACATTTTAAAAGAAGAGGTGGAAATACCAATAACAAATGTGGCAGAATCTTTGCTACCTGGTTGTTCACACAGCTAACTTTACAAGAAAAAATGTGGAATATTTTTTGCAATGTAGATTTACTTCTAATGATAGTGGTATGGGAAAACCTCTCCATTTCATTTGTAATGAAGATTTGGTTTCAAAGGACAAGAAACCAGTCAAATGAAAATGGCACCTTCATACCAAGCATACAGTGTATGGCAATACACCAAAGGGATATTTTGAATAACTTAAAAACTTGAAATAGAGAAAAACATTGTTGCTGTCAAAAAAACCCTCTTTACTTCATCTTATAAAACTTCTTATTTAGTGGTAAAAAATTAAAAATCCTACTCAGTAGGGGATCTTGTGTTACCTGTTGCTATTAAAATTTCAGAAATGATTCCTAGAAAAAGTATGGGGACACATTTTGTAAAATTAGTTCATTGAATTTTACCATTTCCAAAGTAATTCCTGAAATTTTTAATGGCCAAATCCGGAAGCTTATTGTCAGACTTAAGGGAACAAACCCAAAGTACAATTCAGTTTGTGTGCTAGTTACATAATCTGTCAACTTGCAAAAGGGTGAAGTCTAGCCTGTCAATTAATTTACAGCCAATGAGTCCTTTCTGTAGGCATGGCCTTCTCCTGAGGATCCTGGGAACTCTTTTCTTCCTCCCAGGTGACCGGACACACTGGATACATAAGACTCTGGACACACTGGCCCGTGATTGTCCTGGTGTCATTGCATGTGCCTCGTGAATCTGAAGAAGACTGTATAGACTGGTATTGGACATATGGGCTAATATCAGACTTGTGAGTTTGGACTGGATTGGGTTGGAATGTTCCATTCCTCTTGTATATAAAACTCTTTCTTATACACATATATGTGTCTATGAAATTGTTTCTCTAGTCTACCTAGACTGACACAAGCAAGTACTTATTTTCAAACTTTTGCAAAGACATGGACTCTACAAATGCTTATTACTACATTTGGACATAAGGTGGCTTTCAAGATGTTGAAATTTAAACAGAATATTAAAATTGAAAGATGAAGTTGTTATATATTTGAAATTCTATTGATTTTTTAATAATGACGCATGACTTTCAGCACTGTGTTATTTGGGGTGGAGCGTATATTTGAAAAAGTCAATGATTTAAACATATTGCTTCCAGGAAAAACAGTAATAAGTTTATGTTAAAAGGTAAAATTGAAAGCTTTACTAAAATGCTTAACATATGGAAGAATAGGGTGGAAAATAGTTCTTTAGTGATGTTTATAGCTACAGATGATTTCATAATTGAAAATACCATCCCAAAGATTTAATTGAAAGCATTACAGTCAATCCTCTGAAGTACCTGGGAACACAATTTCAGAAGTACTTTCCTTCAAATTTTGATTCTGAAAAAAACTGAATTGAGTTCATGAACCATATTCAATTGAAATAAAAAAATCAGTCATCTGTCATTAAGAATTCAAGAATAATTTGCTGCATTATCAAGCAACACAGGTTTAAAGCATGAGTGCACTGGGGAAAATGTTTAATAAATTTTGGTTTGGGATTAAAAATTTCCAACAACTTCTGAAACCACTCTAAAAAGTATTTATAATCAAAATATTGATCAACTCTGGAAAACATTTAAGATCCTCTATGTCCTGTAATATCAGATATTCTGCCAAGATTTAATTCTGTATGTAAAAATAAACAAGCACATGAATCTATTAGTATGCAAATTTGTTGTAATCTTTAATACATAAAATATATGTATACCAAAGAATTATTTTAAAATAAATTTCTTTGTGATTTATTATTAGTATATGTTTAGTTTGTATATCTATTTTATATACCCATATACTCAGGGGTCATGTAAACATTTATCAGGAGAAAAGGGCTCAGGAGTGGAAACAGTTTAATAAGTTTGCTTTATACCATCTAATAGATATCTCTAGCTGTTTCTTCTTATTGTGAGTCATGGCACATCAGTAAAGAAGGGTCCTGAGGGTTTTACTCTACCCACATTAAGATCCATTCCACTTTGAGGAGACAGCTCTTCCTCAGGCATTTTGATTGGCTTTTCCAATCTGTAGGGCTTATCTTCCAACCCTAGAGCAGATAATGTTTCCCTGCTATCCATAAGATTTTCATTGGCCTTTTTTGTTTTTTTCTCCAGTGGATCAGCAGGTCTTTCTTCCAATCTGCCTTTGTCAGGAAGCTTTGCTGAAATCAGTGCATTGTGGGTGAACCGACTGTTATTTGAAACACCAGCGGCCTCGTTTCCAGCACTACATCAAGTCACATCACCATTTTCACAAAGGTAAAATTGACAGATGAGTGGGGGATGAATGATATGACGAAAGAGAAATCTATTATCATCAGAGAAAAAAATATCGTGTATTTACTAACACTTGAATGTTCCTCTATGGAGAAATTGCTATGTGCTCAGCACATTCGTGCTTCCTGAACATCTCTATAAACAACATTTTCCAGGCGCTCTTTCTGTCAAAAATAGTCAATGGAATGTAAGCTGAAATGCTATGCCCTACTTCTAGCCTGGCCCATAAAAACTTACTATTCCAGCCTCCATTTCCTCTTATCGATCTGCTGACTGGGTCAAAGGGCATCTAACCCTTCTGTTTCTGTGAGTATCCCCATGAAAAACCATCTACAAAACATTAGGTGAGATTTGAGTGAGAAATAATGTCCACTGTGTTCAATCACAGACAGTGTATCAGGGTTTATCTGTTACAGCAGTTAGCATTACTTGAATAGACCATCAATTTTATGAACTGATGTTGTTACCCTGTTGCCTTCAAATTGGCTTTCAACTCTTGCAAACCCCATTCAGAAGGGGATGAAATGCTGTTTAGACTTGTGCCATCTCTGTGATTGGCTGTGGATCAGACTGTCGTGACTTTTAAGGTTTCCTCTGGTTGACTGTCAGAAAAAGATTGCCAGGTGTGCTGTTAGGTTTTAGGTCAACTTGCGTGGGCCAGGATTCTCCCATCTAGCATAATGCGGTCAATGCTATGATGAAATCTTTTGCAAAAGAGTCAAGCAGTTGAAGGGAAAATAGGCTTCCTTAATCTGGCAACAGGCTTGGTATGATTGAGGGAGTTCATTCAGGGTGCCCCCTCCTCTCATGAAAAAATGACTGTGTATGGAAGCTTGCTGACTTCAGCTGCTGGACTTGGATGCTGTATCTGGTTCATCAAGCACCGCCTGGTGTGTAGCTTGCCCCTCCCAGAAGCCATCATCGGTGGACTGCTGACCTTAGATCACTCTGGTAATCTCCAGTTTGTTCAGTTTGGCATCCACCAACCTGTGGGCTTCCTGTTTTCATTAATCAGCCCCTGCTGCTATAGGTGCCAAGAGAAGCCTTCAGCTTACATCTGATCCATGGACTTTAACGGGGTCTTACCCACTTCATAACTATGTGAGCCATTTCTTTATAAAACTCTCTTTGGTCTATGACCATACGACCCTGAATGCGCCTGATCTGGTCCAATCTCGGAAACTAAGCAGTGTCGGACCTGGTTAGTACTTGGATGGAAAAGTCTCTCTCTCTATACATACAAGTCTCCCTGTATTTTCTTCTCTAGAGGACCCAGCCGAACACACTAGGCTTTCCTTCCTAGTTTGTTTTCATCCAGAAGTCCTGCAGAAACCTGTTCAGCGTCATAGCACACATAAGTCTTTGTTGACAGATGGGTGATAACTGCACACGACATACAATTATTGGCAATTGAATTCGGTTCTCCATCATGGAAGATGAGAAGTATACCATCGAACCACCGGTACTTCATTGTTAGTTGAGACTCAAATCAAACTCAGTGCCACCAAGTTGATTCTGACGCACAGTGACTGTGTCTGACAGGATAGAACTGCCCCTGTGGGTTTCCAAAATGTGACTCTTTACAGAAGTAGAAAACCCCGCCACCTTCCTCTTGCGTAGCTGCTGGCGCTTTAGAACTGCTGACGTGTGGTCATCAACTCAACACATAACCACACCTATCCCCCAAACCCCCAAACAAACTCGCTGTAGGCTCATAGGGAGCCCCGTGGGCTTCCAAGAGTGTACCTGTTTACAGGAGTGGAAAGCCCAGGTTTTCTTCCCAGAAGCTGCTGGCGGTTTCAAACTACCAGCCATGTATATTGCAGCCCAAGGCATATCCACTACGAACACAGCCGTAGAAAGACGGATCTTCCTCAATTGTAGGTACCATTTCTTCCACATAGCCCACATCATGAATCCATAGTGGTGTCGAGTTTACAAAAGCAAAGATTCACTTTATGATAGCCCATTTCGTGACACAATGTTATTAGAAAATTTTCATTTTCTTTCACCAGAAATAAAACCTTAGACTTCCCTTATTGATCTTCCTCCCCTCGTGGGTTCTCCATTGAATGCATGCTCTGTATTCTGATCGCCACCGTTTGGAGTTGCTGTTTTACCTGGAGGATGGGCAGTTTTCTGAAGTTATTGCCAGCGTGACCCCCGACTCTTATTTAGACCAGAAGTGCTTGTCTCTTCTGAGTGCAATTAAAATAGGATCCAGAGTTGGTGAGTCAACAACTCATCTTTACAAGGGGATTCTGACTAATGATGCCAAGGAGGTCACTGACTTCTGCCAAGTGAAAAAAGACCGCAGCCTGCATTTTTGTTTCTCTTTTGAGAGATTGGGGGTTTGCGAGTAGAATTCATGCCTTTCATGCAGAAGAAACTGGTTCCTCACCAGCCTTTCTACAATGCTGAAGATGGTTAAGTGCAACTTTCAGACTAAGATGGACTAGGAAGAAAGGCCTGGATACCTCCTTTTGAAAAAAAAAATCAGCTAATGAAATTACCTTTGAATCTCATTGTGTATGGCATTGCCATGAGTGAAATGGCGATTTCATGGCAGCCAAGAATGGTAGCATGGGTGGTAAATTATTGATAAGAGCAAGTTTTGAGAGGCATCGTCCTTGGGGAGTCACAATCATTCCCACTGAAAACGATGAAATAGTGACTTTGCACCTTAAAGAGGGAGCCTGGGGGGAGTTCAGGTAATTCTGCTGCAGGCAGATCCTCAAAGATCATCTCTGCACAGACCCCCAGCAGCAGATGTTTCCTATCAGACAGCTCTCTCCTTTCCCCAGGACGCTTGCCAGCCACCTCTCTCCATCATGGCAGCGTCTGCTCAGGTAAAGCCAACTAATTGTCATCCTAGGGCAAGGAAAAACATAATTAAGAAGGTAAGTCTGTTTCCCCCCAAAATTCATACAGTGCTCTGTTGACTGTGTGGTTTTGAAATCTCTGCAAAGACAAAAGACATTGGTTCGTCAATAGAGATACAGCTGCTCATTTGTTTACGGAGTTTGCAATTAAACACAATAGCTTGTGGTTTGTTTTTTTTAAAAAAACCCAGCTTCTGTTACCCAGTGTGATCTATTTTGGAGAGCGAGAGAGAGAAGGAGAATTTTAACTCAAAGCTGAGCAGTGGGAAACAAACCTACTGTGAGTGCCCTGGGCGCTCTTTGAACAGGGAGGTTGGTACAGACAATCTAGGATCTAATTGGTGTTCTCTGGGTGTCTGTGCAGCACCTTCCCATTCCCCTTAATGTGCCAACAGATCAAGATAGATGAGCTTTTCCAGGTGCTTTAGGACTGAAAGTCACAAATGGGCCCCTGCCCTTTCCTGATAGCTGTGGTTTAACTCCTTGATGCCCTGCTGCATAAACATATCAGGCTATTCCTCGTGGCAGGTTTGTAATAGAGGAGTGGCCACTTGTCACGAGAGCACAGTGCCTTTACTGTCCACCTTCATCTTCCCAAGCAAGACGCTCTTTAGTATGCCTTGCTTAGCTCTCGATTCAAAGAAGGTCGCTCTGTTCCCAAGAAGCCATTCAGTTATAATAGATATGGTTAGAATGATAGCCCAGAGGCTGAGGGTTAGGAAAACACATTTATTAGAGAAGGCCTGAGACCACAATAATTAAGTGACACAAATGAACGCGAGTTAATGAAATCTCCATCAGATTGGATGAGCATGTGCTCCCCCACGTCCCCCTTCTTCTCTCAGCAGCAGCCTCAGGCAGAGACAAGATAAATCAGTATAAATAAATAAATTAATTAAAACTCTGTGAGGCCCAGAGGGAACTCATGCTTTGTCCAAGGGAAGAAGGGTCCTGAGAGAATTCCATCCCCTGCCCCCATCCCTTGCTCCCCAAATTCCACTGGGAAGTTAGTCCTAAAGGGTTCATTCCAAGGGTCAGGATTTGTCATCTCTTGT
Organism: Nesogale talazaci; assembly: GCA_004026705.1. Lineage (NCBI taxonomy): Eukaryota > Metazoa > Chordata > Mammalia > Afrosoricida > Tenrecidae > Nesogale > Nesogale talazaci. The sequence goes on along the minus strand of PVJH01020535.1, from coordinate 10,578 downwards.
CCTCTGACACAGCTGATGTTTTGTGTAACTTTGGACATGCCACTCAGTGTCAAGTTTCATCGTGTTCAGAATTCTTTTGCTGTACATATTTTGAATATTATTTATTTATTTATTCTGGGCTTTTTGAATATGTGGTTTTTGAAGGACACAAAATGATTTTTGCAACACTTTAACAAGAATAAAAAGCACCAAAGATAACTACACAGATACGCTTTACAGTTTTATCATTCATTCATTCATTCATTCATTTAACAAAAATTTATTGAATGCGTCTGTGTCTCGGTTAATGAGACTATTACAGTAAGCAGTGACAACAGCAACAACCGTGACTACAGTAATAATGCCTCCTCGCTGGCTCTTACTATTCCCCAGGCACTGTCCTAAGTCCATTAACTTATGCAAAACCAACAACAAACCAATAGTACGCTAACCAGCGAGCAAGGCAGAGTCTTCCCCCAAAGACTCTAAAATCTAGGAAGTGAGAAAGCGTCTGGTGGGGGAAATTAAAGGGAGCCGATAGTGCAACAACTGGGAGAGCAGCATGGCACTGGCTTAAAAAAATTGGAAATGGAAGTAACATATGGTCCTGCAGTCCTGTGCACCTTGGAGAAATAAGAGTCTCACCACGAATAGCTCGCTGTGCACTCATGTTCACGACATTCCTCACAATAGCAAATAGAGGAAAACAACTGAAATGCTCACTGATGAAAGCAGGGATAACTGAATGTGGTACACACACACACACACACACAATGGAATGCTAGCCCATGTCAAAGCAGAATGCTGAGGGAAGTTAATTCAGTACAGAAGGACACATGTGTGAAGCCACTGCTGTAAAAGGTAGGAAAAATTTTGTCATAGAGGAGTGGCAGAGGTGGAGTATCGGAGTGGGGAGGGGAAGGAAGGGAGGCAGAAGCCAAATTAAAAAAAAATTAAACATTGATCCTTAGCATAAAGAAGAACAGGGTTTCACACTAAAGGAAACATTCTTAGATATTACAAGAGGTAAGATGGAAAGGGAGGGTAAGCTACTGGCTCGAGGATAGTTAGTGAAAGAGGAGGCAGGTGGGAGAACTGTTGGCTGGCCTGACATGCATGGCCATGTGGAACCTTTCCAAGCACTATCTAATCGAGACTACAGCCTTCCACAGAAAGCTTGTTTTTGCCCTTGCTCTCCACACCAATCAGTAGCATGGCCAGCCACTATCCTCACCCTCTCCATGGCTGGTAAAAGGCTCCTACTGTATGACCCAGCCTGGAGGCTGAGAAGCTGAAAGTACAGTGCCTGATCCCTGACCATCCTATGGGAGCATGAACTCCTTTCATAACCTCTCATCCTGCCCCTAGTTGCCCTCTGGACCTGAGTTTCATACAAGAACAAGTACCCTGACTTCAGACATCATTTGAGACAGCATGAATTACTTCCAAGCCAACTTCCCTGACAATATCTGGGCTGGCATTAATTCCCTCTAGAACAAGGCATCATACCTTCTCACTCCTCACCCTCTATCCCGTGAGGTCTTTCCTTAGCACAAAGTGCTTACCCCAAACAGGCACCCTTCCGCACACAAATTTCTCCTTGCCGGGCCCTCTCTCTACCCTAATTCTCTCCTTTTATTTTCTAGCATGTGCCTTACTATGATGGCACTATTGAGTTGTATGATATGTGAATTATATGCCAACAAATCTACTTAACATAATAATAATTTAACAAAGAAAGAAAGGCAATGACTGGGAGAAGAAAATTTCTGGAGAAAGGTATCTAAAGTGCAGCTATTGGTCTCTATCCAGAAGAAAGAAGAGTGATGAAAATTGAAGACACATGGAAACAATCGAAGACACAAGAAACGATGAATGGCTAGACTACGGAAACACTAGTTTCCATGACTTTGAAACCAGAAGAACCAGAAGGGGCTCAGCTACTAGGTACCAACTCTTGAAAGTGCTCACATTCGAAGGTCCTGAGAAGAGTGTGAGAAAAGTAGAGAACATGAGTAGTGGGGTAACAGGGCACTAACCCACACATGGGGAAGGTACTGTTTCTCTCCACAGGAAAGGGAAACCAGACCTCAACCTGATGTGCCAAGCCTTAAGGACAACAACCAGCATAAAGGAGCAAATTAACTGAGAGATCTGTGAGCGCAGCTTCAATCCCAGTTACATGAACTCCCTTCCCAGAAGAATGTACTACAGAGGATAACACTGAAGATATACCATGTGTGTGTGTGTGCATGTGCTAAGACCACATAGGAGCAAACTAAGAGGGAGTGAGAGGAGAGGGGAGGAGAGGAGAGGAGAGGAGAGACATTGAGAACCACATCCGGACAACATTTTTGCTCAGAGCAGTTCATGCACAGAGAGGACCACAGGACCAGCCCCATCATGAGGCACAGTGTCCCCTCACTGACCCATTGTACTAAGGGGTACAGCACTGGAGACACAGTGTGGGAATTGTGCCCATTTGACCCCGCACACACACACCCAGGGAGAGCAACAGAGCAGCAAGGGGAGCAAAGCAACAAAGTTCCCGAGGAATCCTCCAAATAGAATTCAGACTTGAAAGGCAGGTTTTGGCACCTCACCAGACTCTATCAGAAAACACACACAAGTATCAGCAGTCAGACCTGGAACTATTTAAGGATTTTTTTTATCAAGTTCATCTATATAATATATGCAGGATAAACAATCCCAAGGGAAAGAGTGAGACCAATGGTTGTGGGAGAACATGTCATGGGCTGGGGAGAGTGGGGGGAAGGAAGTGGGGAGTCAATAAACACAGGGAAAAGGAACAACAAATGATCTAAAATTGATGGCACGGAGGGTGTAGAATGCCTGGTGGGGGCTGGCTAAGTGCAATTTGTCCAAGAGGAATTCCTGAGAGCCAAGAAATTACTGAGGCTGAGCATGATGGTGGGACAGGTGGGAAGTAAAAGGACATAGAGGAAAGAGCTAGGAGGCAAAAGGCATTTATAGATATATAAATAAAGGCATATTTATAATGATAGGATAATAGGTCTATATATATATATATTTATATGTTAAATATTAAGGTAGCACAAACAGGCATTGGGCCTCCACTCAAGTGCTCCCTTAATGCAAGAATATTTTGTTCTAATATCCTGGCCTTCTGTGATGCTCACTCTCCTGACACAATTTCTGAAGAAAAAAGGAGTGCATAAGCAAACATGAAGAAAGCTGATGATGCCCAGCTACCAAAAGATATAGCAATAGACAGGGAACACCTAGGGAATTAAAATCAACAAAAGCATAGATGTAAATATCCTGGGGGTGTTGAAGCAATAGCAATCTAGCTGAGGAATTACCAAGAGGCAGAAGTAGGGTAAGCACCATGGTGAGGCAAGAGGAAGGTGCAAGGAGCCAGAGGGACTATTTAGGAAGCAAAGGTATGGATAGAGGTATAAGCATAGGCATTCACATATGTTACTACATTAATTCATAACAGTACATACATTTATATGGCAATATACTGAGGTTGTGGACAGACTTTGGGCCTCTGCTCAAGTCCTCCCTCAATGCAAGAACACTTTGTTCTAACCTGGCATTCTGTGATGGTCACCCTCCCAGCACAATCACTGAAGATAAAATGGGTTCATAAACAAATGTGGTGAAGAAAGCAGATTGTGCCTGGCTATCTAAAGCAATAGCATCTAGGGTCTTAAAGTCTTGAAGTTTAACAAGCAGCCATCTAGCAGAGAAGCAACAATCCAATATGGAAGAAGCACATCAACCTGTGTGTCAACGGGACTGGGTAACAGGCATTAGAAGACCCAAAACCAAACCAACAAACTAACCAAAATAAACCATATTATTGAAAATGAGAGGAGTCAGAGCAGAGACGCAAAGCTCATCTGTAGACAATGTGACATTCCCTCATAGAAGGGTCATGGGGAAGGAATGAATCAGTCCAGGTACAGTAAAGCACCTAAGTAACACAATACTCCTCAGATTATTTGAGGCATCCTCATCCACACTATCATAATCCCAGTACTGCCTTTCACTGAGAACTAGACCAGAGCATGTGCACAGGTATGGATAAGACTTAAGAGCTCATGATACACAGAATCCAGGAACAGGAATGGACATAGCAATACCAGGAGGGCAGAGGGAATGTAGAGAGAGGAAGGGAGGAAGGGGAAGCCCATCCTGATGGTGGACACATAACACACGGCCCACCCAGAGGAATGAACAACAGAAACCATGGGGAAGGGGGAGAGTGGACTGTGTAAGATATGAAAATAATAACTTGTAATTTATCAGGGGGTCCTGAGGTTCAGGGGGAAGAGGAAGAGAGAGGAACTGACACCAGGGGCTGAATAGAAAGTAAATGTCTAGAAAATAATGGCAATATATGTATAAATGTGCTTGATTTAATTGGTGTATGGATTGTTAAGAGTTCTCAATAAAAATGTTTATGAATAAATGAGTAAATTAAATAAGTAAATAGCATCTGGGGGTCTTAAAGGCTTGAAGATAACTAAGCGGCTATCTAACTGGGTAGCCATAAAGCTCACATGGAAGAAGCACAATAGTCTGTTCTCATGAGATGTCAACAGGATGAGGTATCAGACATCAGAAAATCCCCCCAAAATAATCATATCTATGCATACAAAGGGGGTTGGAACAGACACCCAAAGTCAATCTGTAGACAATTGGACATCTTCTCAGAGAAGGGTCACAAGGAAGGGATGAGCCAGCCAGGGTGCAGTACAGCACCAATAAAACATGCAACATTCCTCTGGTTCAATAAGACTTCCTCCCCCCAACTCTCATGACTCTAGTTCTGCCTTACAAATCTGGCTAGACCAGAACATGTACACTAATACAGCCAAGAGCTCTTGATACAGAATCCAGAGCAGATAAGCCCCTCAGGAACAGGAATGGGAGTAGTGATACCATGAAGGTAGGGGGAAAGTGGTGGGGAGAAAGAGGAAACAGATCGCAATGATCAGTGTCTTAACTCCACCCCACCCCCGCCCCCACAGGGCGATGAACAGCAGAAACAAAGGTTAAGGGAGATGGCGGATGATGTGAGCTATGAAAAAATACTAATTTATAATTTATCAAGGGTTTATGAGGGTGTGAGGGTGAGGGAGGGAGGAATAAAAAAGAGGAGCTGATATGAAGGGCTCAAGTAGAAAGAATGTTTTGAAAAGGACGATGACAACATATGTACAAATGTGCTTGATACAAGGGATGTATGATCATTATAAGAGCTATAAGAGCCCCCAATAAAATGATTTATTTTAGAAAGAACAAATAAGGTAACACAACATTATTACAGAAATCAGACTCACTAGTCAGATAGAGACTGGTAGAAACCCTGAGACTATAGTTAGTCCTTATTCATTCTTTAAATATGGAAATTAACTAGCCCCAATGGCTCAATTTTCCGTGAAACAATATTCAGAGCTATATAGGCCACAATAATGCCCTAGAGGTATACACATCCCAACCTGAGTCAATTGAGACCAAAAGGTAGCCTTTGCCATGCCCCTAAGGACAATGTTCAGCATTTAGTAGAGAATGAGGCCTGGAACCCTAGGGAAGACATGCCAAAGTTGATGACACTCAGAAGTAATTTCATTGAATGAAATGAGACAAAATGGATATACAGTGTTGCATGGAAACCTGATCACTTGTTCTATATACCTTCACCCAATCCATAGTAAGATTAAAAAAAAAATCACTGCTTTGGAGTATAGTACTACTCTGACATTATAAATAGGAATTGACTCAAAGAGGCTGTTTTTATAAATGGTTCTACTTATATAGATAAATACCTAGATTGTAAGGTGAAGTGAAAAAAAGAGAAGGCAAAATGTTTTGAGAGTAAAAAGTATGTACCTGTCCCGATTGATCTACAAATTGGACTTAAAGACACAGTAACCCAGACATTTCATGTACATAACTAAAGTGTCTGCAAGCCACCCTAACCTCACCTTTGTTTGGTACCACTTGGTCAAATTCTATTTAAAACAAAAACGGAGAACCCAGTCTACCTATGTGTGGTCTGAGCAAAACCTTGACATTTATTTTCTGGCTCTGACGAAGAGGTGCCTGGTAAGTGTTAAATTGCTTATTCCATAGTGCCACTAGGTCTCTTGTGTCACTGTGGCGATGCCAGCTCCAATTTTGAAAGGCCTTGTCCTTGTGGGTCCAAGGATCATTTATTTAGGACTCAGGTCCTGGTAACGACCAAGTGCTGATGGCATGAGTTATGTGCCACCTGCACAGCCTTCTTGCCAGCAGTATGTCTGCCAGCTCATTCTGAAGCCACATTTCTTTCATGCAGATTTGTGATTCTCCTGTGTCCTGTAGGCACATTTAAACAATGAGAGGAGATGAACCACTCAGCCCCAAAGACATTTTTAATGTCATCACCATAGCATTGACCTTTTTTTCACTCTAAACACCACTGACTACTTAGATCTGTGGCAAGACCACCATGTACACTAGAAACACTCTTTCTTATACTTCAGTCATATCTGCCAGGGAAAGTCACTCTTTGAAGCATTCCTGGTCCTGCCTCATTATAAGACCATTGAGTAAGGAGATCGAGTCTCAGAAACGGAGGGAAAACTGAGCCCCTTTGGGATCCTTGTAGATGGAACATACTTTCTTTTTTAAATAGAGATAATGGGAGAGGTTCTATCTAAGTACAAAGCAAAGTGTGAGCTTATTCAAGAGATGGTCAGGCCTGACATGGGTCTTAAACCCCAGTAGATCTCAAGTCCCATTAGGTTTGTCCCTTGATGTCCAAAGTCTTAGCACTGAAATTATAGGGTTTTGTTGTTTGCTAGTTTTCCAATCTTGGTATATGAATGTTAAACTACTTCCAAAGGGTCAAGAACAAAGCTGCTAGGTTGCAGAATAAGATTAGTAAGATCTTCCCCAATTTGGCCATCCCAGGCTCTTTAAAATATCATCTGAGACCAGAATTTGGGGTCAAATATGACTTGCCAATTACCTTCCCCTAATAGAGTTTGGCGATTTTGGCAATCCCAGGATCCTAACATTCTGTGTCTTTTCTTCAAGAACAGAAGGAAAAAGAGAGAGTAGGGAGATATAAAGTTGAGATGATTGAGGAAAGGATGGTTTTGAAGGGATTGGATTTGTGTTGCCTTTAGACGGTTCAATAGGATACTATGAGCCATTTACAATCACTCATAGATAACAACTAGAATAACTCTAATTCACTGTTAAAGGCACAGAATAACTCCCCAGACATTCTTAATAAGCTGAGGGAAAGAGCCAGCCACAGATGATGAACTCTTTAGGGCACTTATAATTATGAGATGAGGAATTAGTTGGATTTGCCTTTATGGTTTAAAGATATCCACAGATTGCCATAATCTTGCTTCTGTGTTTCCAAAATTTTTTGATTATTTATCCCATCTAACAAAAATTAAAAATTGTAAGCATACATCCCCTATATACTATGTCTTATAATTATATGCTTGCACTATGGTCAAGAAAACATTTTGAAGTAGTTCTACCATATTTCTGATCCCCAAGAGAGTGAAAAGAGCATGGGAAGGGCACATCCTTGTATTCACCAGTCACCAGTGTGCATCTCTGTTTTCAGGTCGCTGTCTTGATCAACTGCTCCTTTAAAAGTTCAAGATAACCTTGTTGTAAGAGGCCAGCTACCAATTTATTCATCTGTCTCCCTGTTAACTGTTGTTCAGTTTCTTGTCCTAGTTAGATTTCAGTTCACTTCTTTATCCTTTCCTCTGAAACCCAGAATTCTAGGAGAATCATCTGTGTTTGTTTTATTTGGTTTCTCATGTCTCTCTCTCTCTCTCTCTCTCTCTCTCTCTCTCTCTCTCTCTGTGTGTAAGGTCTATAAAGTGTATTTGCCTGGAATGCCAACTTGCTAAAAGTTTGCATATATAATTCTTATTTAGCCTTTCATGCAAGGAAAGACTCAATGATTTAAAAGTTGCACACGACTCAAATGGAATTGATTAAGATGCAGAATTGTGGAAAGTAGAGGTTTCTTCAGTCCTTCCAATGTGTGGATAAATCTCCATAACATTAAAAGGTCAGTGTGGGTTGAAGAAGATGGCGTCCAGTTAGATTTACGTTTCCAGAGTTCCTGCTGCCAGACGAGAAAATTGGGAACCCAAACTGGTCTTTGGGTTGGTCACGCCCTAGCACCTATAGGGCAACTCTGACAGCCCAGTTGAAGGAGCGCCTTCATGCACTTGTTGGCTTTACATGCAGCTGGGGAAATCACACCTGCCCTCCACCACACCCCAAGCCACTGTGGATCTCCCTTTTAAACACCTGGAGGAACTCCCAGCTAAACCCCAAGGGCCTGCAAGTAACTGGGATAACTCATGCTCACAGTCTGTGGTGCTCCATGCTCCTGTGGGAACATATGCCCAACCTCCATGGTGATCTCTTTGACTAGAGTAATTCTACCTGCCATCCACAGTGCTCTACACCAATGTGGCACTCCAGTGACAGAGGGAAACACTACATGCCATCTGAGGTGCTCCAACCCCTATGAGACACACTCCTACACACACCACTTCTTGGAAGATCAGCCCGTGACACGCCATCCTCGTGGGCTGACAACCACCTGAACAGCATCCTGTGAGAAGGCTATCCAAATCAGTTATAGAACTATGTACTCATAGCTATATGTTAAGAATTAAGGTTGTAGATGGACATTGGGCCTCAACTCACATATTCCCTCAAAATAAGAACACTTTGTTCTAACAATTGGCATTCTGTGACACTTACCTTGAAATGATCGCTGAAGACAAAATGGGTGCATAAACAAGTGTGGTGAAGAAAGCGGATGGTGCCTGGCTATCAAAAGATATAGTGTTTGGGGTCTTAAAGGCTTGAAGATAAATAAGTAGCATCTAGTTGGGAAGCAACAAAGCCCAGGTGGAAGAAGCACAACAGCCTGTGTGATCATGAGTTGTTGATGGGACTAGGTATCAGGCATCTGAGACCCAGAGCAAAATCATACCCAATGTGAATGGAGTGAGGGGAGACATGGAGAATTGACCCAAAGTCCATATGTGGACAATTGGACACCCCCTCACAAAGGGGTCACAGCGATGAGATGAGCCAGTCAGGGGTCTTTGATGCTTCCTTCCCCCCACTATCATGACCTCAATTCTGCCTTACAACTTGGATAAGACCAGAACAAGCACACTACTACAGATAAGAGCCAGCAATACAGTGACTCCAGAAGAGATAAACCCCTCAGGGACAACAATGAGAGTAGAGGTACCAGAAGGATTAGGTGAGGGTGGGGCGGGGGGAGAAGGAGGGAATCAATGACAAGAATCAAACTAGAACCCTCTCCCAGGGGATGAATAATGGAAAAGTGGGTTCAGAGCAATGGAGAAGGATGTAAGATATGAAAATAGTAATCTATAGCTTATCAAGGGTTTGTGTGGGAGGTCGGGCAGGGGAGAGAGGGCAAAGATATGGGGAGCTGATATCAGGGGCTCAAAAGGGAAAAGGATGCTTCGATAATGATGATGGTGGCTTATGTACAAATGCACTTGACACACTGGATGAATGTATGGATTGTGATAAGAGATGTAAAATCCCCCAATAAAAGTAAGGAAAATAAATAAAAGACCTGTATGAGTTTTTCTAACGGAAGAGGAGTGTGACAGCAGGATTTCAGGAAGACTTATTAGCAATCTGCAGTATGCAGATAATACAACTTGGCTTGCTGAAAGTAAAGAGCACTTGAAACAATTACGAATGGAGATCAAAGATTATAGCCTTCAGTATGGATTCCACTGTAATAGTAAGAAGACAAAAGTTAAGCCAGATCAATAAGTAGTATCATGATAAATGAAGAAATGACTGAAGTGAGGGCTTTTATTTTACTTGGAGATACACAATCCACACTTTTGGAAGTCACTTAAAAAACCCACTGCTCTCCAGTCAATTTGGACTCATAATAACCTTTGCAAATAACAGTCAATAACTGGATTGGCCTATTGCATTGGTCAGATTTGCTGTGAAAAACTTCCTTAAGTATTAAAAAGCTATGATACACATGGAGGACTAAAGCACACTCTACCCAACCCACAGTATTCTTAGTCACCTCAAATTCATGTGAAACTAGACAGTAAATAAGGAAGACAGAGAAAGGTTGATACAATTGATTCCTGGTGCTGGTGAACTTTCAGAAAACATAAATCCAGTCAGAATGCTCCTTAGAAGCAAAGATGGAGAGATTTCATCTTACAGCATTTGAAAAATTATCTAAAGAGACGAGTTCCTCCAGAATAATGGTTCTCAATCTGTGGGTTGTGACCCCTTTGGGGGTCAAAAGACCTTTTCACAGGGGTGACCTAAGACCATCGGAAAATATATATTTCCGATGGTCTTAGCAACTGAGACCTACTCCTCTACCCCTCTCCAGGCGGGTCCACTCACATGCCGATATGTAGATCTGGTGAGAAAGAAGCACTATGCATACTGTCTCAAAATGTGGCAATGTAGTTTACTGTTGTTATATTAAGACTGTTACCTTTGCTACACCATGCTTCAAGTCAAGGATTCACATATTTG